>JAANSK020264572.1:0-12078 GCA_011763485.2 Isoetes engelmannii
GTAAGATGAATTCTAGGTGACTAGAGGGTCGGGGTGACACCCGCCCTTACCCGACTTAACTCCCCAAAACCTACCAGACTGGCACCTGCAATAGGAGAGTCAGATCACCATCCGATCCAGAGAGTGTCGGACCCATACTCGGCCCTCTTGAAGTGGCGGAGTATAAGCCTAGTGCACTAAGAGGACCCTTTGGTACCAAGCTCCATCCAGGTCCCAACCCTCCGTGCATCATCTTACCCCGTTAGCTCAGAACCAAACCTCATAGCTCCCCCAGCCAGGTGGGATCTATGCACAGGCCGAAAATATAATGGGAATTATACGAGCTAAGCTAGAAGCATACTACATTAGGCTTCTAGGTCTCTACCCCCCCTTCCGAATACACAAAGAGGTTCGAAACAGAAGAACAACCAACATCCATCATAACTTGATAACAAAATAAGATAACAACTAATCCTAAACAAACAATCTAACTACAAGTTAGGGTTCTTTGTTTAGGGTTCATATATCATAACTTAGGAACTAGGAAAGCTCTACGAACAATACGACATGCTAACCCAACTGGAATGCTAGACTCCAGGTGAACTAGCTAGCTATCTACTCGAAATACCTGATCTCGAAGTGCAGTCTCCTAGTCCTAGCGTCTCCATCCCCTCATGAGATATTGAAGCAGGCGCTCCACTAACTATGGTGCTCGCACTCCTGGCTCTGCTCTCCCACGCACTCCTGTCGCAGACGATTCCTGAATCGGAGCAGTCGCGACGATCGAGGTTCCGGCAGAGTGGTGAGCAGGAAAGTGTGTTTAGGGTTAGGGTTGGCCTTATATAGTTAGGTCAAAGTCTACACACTTACCTGCTCCAATGGGATGCTGCCACATGGCCATGCATGCCCATGGGGATATTTGGCATTCCATACCTTAGGTTGCACAAGTTATGTAAATAACTTGTGCATGCCCCACGGGGGTATGGTCCGATGCCTAGAATACAAGGCGCCTATGACGACTTGTATAGTGACGTCGCCATAGAATGTACGTATACATGGCATATATTTATGGGGAACATCACAACTCTCCTTCCCTTAGCTCCACACACAAGCTATGGCCAAGCGCATTCATCTCACGGCCGACGTCAACTAAATCGGAGACGACTTGGCCGTCGAATTGCTCCATAAACTTTGGGTATTCCTTCCTAAATTTTGCTTCAATACCCATGCCACGTCTTCCACTGGAAAGTGCTTCCACTTGACCAATTATTGTGCAGGCAGAAGTAGCTTATAGGATTGGCTCCCTATATGCTTTATGATCTCAAATGGTCCCGCCAATTGCCGATGCGGAGCTTCGCTTGCTTGACTTTGATCTTGAGTCAAACCTTATCTCCAACAATGAACTCTCTCAAAGACCTATGTATATCTGTTAGACTCTTTTGATGAGTCCTCGTTGCCAAGAGGTAGCTCTTGCACTTCCTTTACAAGATTTTGCATATGCCAACAGTTGTTGAGAAACTTCTAACTTGAACACATGATTGTGCCATGTATCAGGCGTTAGGCATTGATAGCCAGAATTAGTCATGAATGGAGGTATCCAAGATGACTCTTGTTTTGTAATATTGTAAGAAAACTCCACCAGTGGATGTAGTTGGCCCATTTGGATTGCTTATTTTAGTTTCTCAACATATCTTCCAGGATTCAGTTCGTTCGCTCTGTCTGGCCGTCAGTTTGTGGATGATAAGGAGTTCATCCATAGTTTGGTGCAGATCGTATTGAAGAAGTCTTGCCAAAATGCACTGATGAACCTAGAATCTCTATCGAGACGATCGCCCTGGGCATTCCATGCAATCTAAAGATCTCTTTTGTAAAAACCAAGGCTATGCCTAAAGCTGTATCAGTGGTCTAACATGGCAAAAAGTGCAACATCTTGGATAATTTGTCGACCACTACCATTAAGGCATCATGGCCCCTTGCTGTTCTTGGGAGTCCGGTTGTAAAATCCATGGTTATGACTTCCCACTTTGCATCAGGAATTCCTAAAGGTTCGAGCTCCTGGGATTCGGAGTTGTTCTGCCTTTGTCTGCTGACATAGGTGGCATTCACGGATGTACTTCGCTATATGCTTCTTCATACTCAGCCAATGATAGATACTTCCAATTTTGAGGTAGCTTTTCATGAATCTTGCATGATCGGCAATGGGGCTATTATGCGTGTCATGGAGGATCAAGCTCCTCACTCCAGATGACTCGGTAACACATAGTTTATCTTTGAAGTACAATAGGTTACCTTCTGTTTTTTCCCTTTCGTTATCCGTTCTTGCTAATTTAGAGACACTTGCCCATACTTCTGATAAGCCTTTATCTGTCATCAATGTTTCTTCTATTTTCTTCCCAAACTCGTTGTTGAGAGTTGACACGATGTTGCACTTGCGTCGTGAAAGGATGTCAAGACAATGCGCCCGCTACCACATTAAGCTTCCTTGGTTTGTATGAGGTTTGATGCCTCAAGTTGAGGTTTGCTTGCGTGAATATGTATTGGAGGCTCTGGTGATCGATGTCCAACTGGAACCTTCTTCCCAGCAAATAGTGCCTCCATATCTTTAGACCTCTTACTACCACTAGCAGCTCTTGGTCATGTGTGGAGTAGCGCATTTCGACGTCGTTCATCTTTCGGGAGTCGTAAGCAGCCACTCTTCCTTTTTGCATTATAACAGCGCCTGTTGCAATCCTGCTTGCATCCATCGCTACTAGCTTGTCCTTCTTCGGATCTGGGAGGGTGAGGACTGGTGTCGTTGTCAAGACCTCTTTTAGCTTATCAAATCTTTTCTTAACTTTGTCCTCCCAATGATCGTTCCAATCCTTGATCTTCTGATATTTGGTGAGGTCCATTAGTGGCGTCGCTATTTTGGCAAAGTCCTTGACAAACTTCCTATAATAGCCTACCAGGTCAACGAAGCTCCTCACGTCGTGGACGTTTTTTGGGGTTGGCCATTCCACTATTGCTCGAATCTTTGTCGGATTGATGGAGATACCTTCCAGGATATGATGTGCCCCAAACTCTACCTTGCTGGTTGCAAAATGGCACTTGGATAGCTTAGCATAGAGTTTATGCCTTCTCAACTTCTCAAGGGCTTTTCTCAAATGTTGCACATGATCTTCCAAGCCCTTGCTGTAGACCAAGATATCATCAAAGAAGATGACGACGAAGTCATCAAGGAACTCGCGGAAGACATTGTTCATCAGCTTCATGAATGTGGCTGGAGCATTGGTCAATCCAGAAGGCATTATCGTGAACTCATAATGTCCATACCTTGTTCTAGAGGCCATCTTGTGGACATCTTCCTCCTTGATTCTGAGTTGGTGATATCCGGATCACAAGTCGATCTTGGAGAAAAATCTTGCTCCCTGAAGTTGATCCATAAGGTCGTCCACCCGTGGCAAGGCATACCTATTCTTTGTGGTGTGCTTATTTAATTGACCATAGTCAATGCACATCCTTAAGCTCTCGTCCTTTTTCTTCACGAATAGGATTGGTGCTCTAAAAGGAGAAACACTAGGTTTTATATCCGACATCAGCAACCCTGCCATCGCCGTTGCTAGACCTTACTTATCTCCACCATCGCCAGCCCAAGGGAGTGCACATTTGCAGTGCTTAAATAACATCTAAGAATATTTTTATGGGTTTCTTACTAGTATTTGGTCACGTATATGTACGAAGAAAAATAGGCAAGAGTGGCTTAATTACACGAAAAATACACTAAGGGGTATAGAATATGTATAAATTATGTGAAAAAGTTGTATATGGGCAGAGAATATATATAAAAGCTTATTAATATATTTGTAGAAATATTTTATGGGGTATACATGCAGAGGGATGGATAGGAGTATGAAAAGGGATTTTCTGCTGGAACAGTGGTAAATAAGAGGTTTTTTCCTGACCCTATCTTCGCAAATGGCATATCTAATATATTAGGTGAATCCCCCGGGCGCCAGCCCCGTCGAAAGCAATCATCCTCCTGAGCCTGACACCCGAAAGCCAAAATCCTATTCATAGGAACTGGATGCCCTGCATAACACAAAGCAACCAAAAAAAGGGCTAGAGGATTTGAACCTCCAGGTTGGAAGGGCCTCACCGAAGCCCAAAATCTGTCCAATAATGTGATTTACGATCTCATCAATGCTGGAATCTAGTTGTTATGGGCAAGGCTTTGTTGCTACCCAGATGAAAAATTCGTATCTGCAATTTTAAAAGAGATTTAGAAGCCCAAATAGTTGCCCCCCAAGCTAAAAGTCTCTGCTATGCATCAGGCGATTATAATGGGCGCATGGACGTGCAATGATCTGAGCTTCTAGAAGCAAATATATATATATAAAGCCCAAAGGGGACTGGAAGGATCGGATTCTGAAGAAAACATGCTTTCAATATGTTCCCATTCAAAGAAATGGGCTGCAGAAGGCTGCAAAACGGAATGTCCATTCATAGTCTACTTACATGAGGCGACTTGCTCACGTACTCCTCTCACATGCAGAAAGCGGATGAGACACAAAAAACAGCCAGAAGCTAAAGGTGAGATGCCTTACCAACACGCTCCATCCCGCGATTTGCTTCTCGCTGGAACGGAGCTCCTGCCCGACACAATCGACATGTGAAGATCAGAAAGGGGCAATCGTGTCCTTTGCCCCAAAAACGGCCCGTGGGTTTCCACTTTCATATCATTGGAAAAGCAGTGCCAGAAACAACACCCTGAATTAGAAAGCCCGCCCTTAAGCCATTTAAGCTCCTCTCATTTGCAAAAACTACTGTTTTTGATAGCATACAATATGGAAACAGGGTCGCTCTTCTCATGCTCGTGCTGACACCGTGTCAGCCCCTACATTCCGGAATGGAAGTTGGGTCTTCCAATTCCGGATGACTGGTTGAACAGGTTAGGCTAACATCTTTGTGAAGAAATTCTTTTACCTTATCGCACAAGCTCTGTTTCCGACAAAAGGGATAGCTGCGCAAATACAAAGCTCTGCTTCCATAGCCACGAAAATCAAAAGAATCAAAGCATGAATGAAGCTATTATTACCGAAGCCAGCATGATTTACAGCTTGAAATGCAGATCTAGGATCGGCCTAGGAAACTGGACTTAACATTTTCGTAGAACAGCCAGATCCAAAAAAGGAGCGCTGGATTGCTGGAGCAGCTCTGCTCCTAAAAATGACGCAGAGAGCATTTCCCATTCGCGAACCCTTTGCAAAAATCTTCGCCTAATTCGCATCCCCTGTCTTACCCTGTGCTTACCCTGTGCTTTGCCTTCTATGCAAACCCTGTGCTGTTACAGAAATCGGACAAAAGAAGCCATCGCTGTTGAGGTATATGCAAGAGGAGATTCTGGCTGGTTCTGAAGAAGAACGGCAGTGCCGATTCTTGAGCAGCAGCGGAATAGGGACGGAAGGGTTTTCGTTTCTACACACTGCATTTCCCATTCGCAAATTAGAGAAAAAAGATCCCAAATTTATACAAGAGAGGTTGCTTGAAAAACTAGGGCCAAGCAAGCGAAAATCTGAAGCTATGGCGATGTTACCTGCAGTTTTGCTGTAAACAGATCGGAGCTTCATCTCGATGCGAAAAGATTTCAGCAACTTCCAAGCTATGGCCGGAATGCCGGATCCTGCTGCGTTAACTACAAACACTTGTGCATTTTTTTTAGACGGTGGATGCACTACTTGCAAATGGACCGCCGTCTTACCTTGTGCTTACCCTGTGATTTGCCTTCTGTGCACAAAAAAGCAAAAAAAGCATCGCCATAGACACAAAAAAAAAAGCCATCGCCATAGACGTAGGGGGTGAAGCGACCGCCCTCGCCTTGTGCACCATCGCCCTTTGCACGAAAGCCATGGAAATAGGGGAAAAAGGGGGGCAAATTTTGCTCCCCTGTTTCCCTATTGATAGGGGAAGGGAGTTGGGTCTCCCTTTCCGGTTAATCTGGTGACCCGCTCCCGGCTACCGCCGGTCGCGGGGCCCCACCGGATTAACCGGAAAGGGATCTCAACTTCCCTTCCCCTATACAATACAGAAATCATAGTCCCAACAACCACCGCTGCCTCCCGCAATAGGGAACGAATTGGGCAAAGTATATTCGAGTCACGGAGATCTAAATTCTAAATTTGTTACTCCGGAAGCTTCCCTTCGAAATATAAAAGTCTGTCTTCCTTTTATACTCCTTGCCACTTCCAGTTTTTGTTTGGAATTCAACCTCAAAACGGGAGCCAATACAACACGGACCAATACAAATAACAGTAGCAACAGGAACAGGGACGACAGTAGCGTCGTACTAGCGTCACGATATCTATATTGAATAGTGAGGGTGGGAAAATTGCTTGGTGCTTAAACTTGGTTCTCTATGGGCAAACTGCAGAACATGGAACTTGTCCTTAGGCGGGTAAAGGCTTGTTTTTTATTTTTATGGTTTTTTCCCACTTGTTCCCCTCCTTCAACAGTGAGTTTTGCAGAAGGTGCTAGAGGACGTAGTTGAACTGGGAGTTGATTACGGACCCGTTAAGATGATTCCAAAAACGTATGCATTTCAGCACTTTCAACAGCAGCTTCTCTACACAAACTGTATTGGCACCAACAATTCTTTTCATGTCATAATGTCGCAGAATGCCAATGCCAATATTCAGAAGAATGATTGCTCAGCATCTGGTAAATAAGTTCATGAGATTTTGTTCTGATCGAACTGACTGATTGATGAAAGGCACATTTGCCCTTGAAACTTGTAAATTAGTATTGAATGTCTAGATTAAACTGACTGACTGATGAAACACACATTTGTCTATGAGAATAGCATATTAGTTTGTTACATCTACACTTATGTACAACAGTGTTTATAAGTTCTCAACAATGGCTTGGTCCGATGATGCATCAATGCAGAAATTACAAAATGAGAAAGAAGACCGTCAATAAGGTTCGCAAGAGAGGAGAAAAGACCGAAGGAAGACATAGTATAACTAATTTCAATGTGTACCGATGCTGATTATGGGCATTTTACTGCCACTAGCCTCCTATGACGAGGCGTGTCCTATGCAATATTGTAAGGTTAATTGGCTTACTACTCAGGTTCAAAAGAATCATTTTGTGTCAAAATGATCTTGATTTCCCCTTCAAGAAGGCATCTTGTTGGGAAGGTAACTTTGTTTGCTTTTATTGCTTACAGGCTTTATTCTAGACTATAACCTGTTGGATTTTTGTAGGCTCTAAAACAGCTCCATATAGGACTTCAGGAAGTGAATGTGGAAACTGAACCCGAGATTTGTGCACCAGAACAGAAGTTTCTCGATAGGATTCCATTAGCAGATACCTGCCTTTCCTATCATCTACCAACCAGGAAAGGTATGTCAACAGACTTGCCAGCTATTGATGGTTTAGTTGAACTGGGGTTGCAGAAGACTTTCATAAGTCGAGAGGATGCATATTGGTTAGTACAGGATTGCCAGCGGAGAAAAGACGCAGAGGGAGGTAGACTGCTGCATTTCCTTATGCTTCATTGCGGACTGGACTCACTCGCTGTTTTGATGGATCACCTTATTCGTTTGTTTGCCCATGATGGAAGCTTAGTTGAAGCATATCGTGTATTCAATAAAATTGCAAAACCAAGTGCTTATTCATGGAGTGCAATTATCTCAGCTACTGTGCATCTTGGGGAAGCAGAGGGTGCAATTGAATTGTATTACAGAACACAAGTGTCATGTCCAGAGAAGGATAAGTACAGTTTGGTTTATGTTCTAAAAGCATGTTCATTAGCGCCAGCCCTGATGCAAGGCCGGCTCATTCATGGTCAAATATTACAGTCTGAACTTAAAGATGATGTTTTTGCTGGTAGCGCGCTAATTGATGCATATTCTAAATGTGGCAGTTTAGAGGAGGCAGAGAAGAGCTTCCATAACTTGCGAAATCAAAATATTGTATCTTGGGGTGCCATGATTGCAGGATATGCACAAAATGAGAAGAGTCTTTCTGCTCTGAAATGTTTTGAAAATATGCAAGTTGGTGGCATTGTGCCAAATGAAGTCACATTTTTAAGTGCTTTAAAAGCATGTGCAACCATAGGGGTAATACAATATGGCAGGGTTGTTCATGTCCAAATTATAAGATCTGGACTTCAATCTAACATGGTTGTGGGAAGCGCTTTGTTGGATATGTATATCAAATGCGGGAACTTAGAAGAGGCACATGCGGTCTTTGATAAGTTGCCAGATAGGAATGTTGTATCTTGGAGTATAATCATAGCAGGGTATGCTGAAATAGGGGATGGTCTTGTCTCTTTAGAATGTTTTGAGTCTATGCGAAATGAAGGCATCATGCCAAACAGAATAACCTTCTTGGGAATCTTGGGTGCATGTGCTTGTATAGGGGCAGTACAGATGGGTAGGCTTATTCATGAACAGATTATTGAAAGTCCATTTCAGTCAGATGATCTTGTCCAAAGTTGTGTGGTTGATATGTATGCAAAATGTGGATGCCTGGATGAGGCACAATTTGTATTTGAGAGATTGTTCAATCGAGATGTGGTTGCCTGGGGTGCATTAATTGCTGGGTATGCCCAGCATGGGGAATGTTTTCTTGCACAAGCATGCCTGGAAAGGATGCAGTTTGAGGGCATTAAGCCAAATGTAATTTTATGGGGTGCAATGATTGCAGGATATGTCCGACATGGAGACAATCTTATAGCTTTAGAGCAGTATGAAAAAATGAAACAGGAAGGTGTTAAACCAAATGAACACACATTTGCGAGTGTCTTGAAAGCATGTGCTAGCACAGGAGCAATAGAAAGTGGCAGACTTATTCATGACCATATAATAAGTACTTCTCTTCAACCAAATGTTATTGTTGGAACTGCCCTCATTGACATGTATGGCAAATGTGGGAACTTAGATGAGGCACATGGAGTTTTTGACAAATTACCAGATGGAAATGGAGCATCATGGGGTGCACTAATTGGAGGATACGCGCAACATGGAGATGGTCGTTTTGCAATAAAGTGCTTTGCAAAAATGCAACAAATGGGCATAAATCCAAATGAGATTGTATTTCTGAGCATATTGAAAGCATGCGCCAATGCAGGCGCAATAGAATATGGTAGGCTCATTCATGACCAGATTATTCAGAGTAAGCTTGAAACAGATGTTGTCCTGTGTAACACCATGATTGACATGTATGGGAAATGTGGAAGCTTAGAGGAGGCCCACAAAGTATTTGACAATTTACAGGATCGAGACATGATATCATGGAATGCTATGATCGGAGGGTATGCACAGCATGAAGACTGTCTTGCTGCTCTAGAATGTTATGGAAAGATGCAGAAAGATTGTCTAGTGCCAAATGAAATAACAATTTTGAGTGTCTTGAAAGCTTGTGCTGGCATAGGAGCAATTGGACATGGTAGGCGCACTCATGATCAAATTATCAGAGTTGGCCTCCAGTCAAATGCCTTAGGGAGCTGCCTAGTCGATATGTATGCTAAGTGTGGAAGTTTACAGGATGCTCGCAAAGCTTTTGAGCAGTTGCAAAATCCAAGCATAGTCTCTTGGAATGCAATGATTTCAGGATATGCACAAAATGGTGATAGTGTCCTTGCCTTAGAATGTTTTGAAAACATGCAAAAGAATGGCTTGAAACCCAATGAAGGCTCATTTGCCAGTATACTTGTGGCATGTAGTCGGGCAGGTCAAGTAAATGAGGGACTTTGGTATTTCCAAACTATGAAGGAGTGTTATGATGTTACACCAACTATTGTGCATCATACTAGCTTGATTGATCTTCTGAGTCGTGCTGGGTATCTTATTGAAGCTGAGGATTTGTATGAATCTAGTGTACAGCTCAACATTATTGGGTGGATGTCATTGCTCAGTGCCTGCAAAATGCATGACAATGTGAAACTTGGGGTTTGGTGCTTTGATCAGATTATTGCTTCAGATTCATCCTTTATGTCTGGGTATGCATTGATGTCAAACATCTACGCTGTCTATGATGAATGCCAGGGGCCGTATGAATTAAGACATGCAAGTGTATAGATTTGGATGCCTTACTTTAAGAAATGATTATTTGAAGACGACACTTCATCTCGAGCATGCTATCTATGCCTTGAGAATTAGTTTTGATTATGAAGATGTGGTGGTTTATGATCGCTTACATTGGACGTTCTACAGATGGATGGGTTTGATTAAGATCATTCGGAGCGAACTTACGGAGAGCAAACTTATGGTTCGTTATGCTAAAGTGGGAGAAAACTGAAAAAGGGCATGAACTTACAAGCTAACTGGTAACAAGCATTAAGGCACTTGACGTACTTGCCATACCGATTTTTTTTTTTAACTCAGGCATGCAAGTGCATAAGAAATGATTATTTAAAGAGGCACTTGCCTTGGTGCGGGAAATACCGTGGTTAAAGCGTAATTGACCGTCTAAAATTGAAATTTAACACCCTAAGAAAATTTTTGCCCGATCACCCAGAGGCTAAAAATCTTCATATTTCGGAATTTGGTAGGAAAGATTAAAGTATGCTGGATCTTCTACAAGGCCCCGATTTGCTATTTATAGCATGGGGACTGGATTAATTTTCTCATCCGTATTATAAAAGTGGATTCAGATTGCATCAAGAGTCACGGATTTCAAAATATGCTGCTGTTTCATAGTAAAGTTCCATTTGTTTCGTATTAAAGCTAGCTCTGTCGAAAGGAGTAGCCTTGGTTTAAAGTGAAATCAATGCATTTGGTTCATCGGATGATTTAGATTTTGCAGGAAACTATAGGCCAAAAATGAATCATGACAGGTTAGTCGAGAATCCAGCGGAAATTTTCCTTTAAGAGGGAAAGAGTTTCCCGAACCAAGGGCACTTCATCTCGAGCATGCCATGCCTTGAGAAGTAATTTGATCATGAAGGTAAATGGTGGTTTATGATTGCAAGATCATTCGGAGTGAACTTTATGTTATGTAGCACGCAGTGCTTTTCGGGCAGGGAGGAGCCACGTGGCGAACCCTTGCCCGGAAAGCACGACCAAGGTGCATGCTACAGCGTCGCGACGACCTCCCCTGTTTTTGGCGATGGTGCTGGCATAGGTCGGTGCGGATTTCAAACTTTGTCGATGGCAGAGGCATAGCAAAAGCGGCTCAAATTTGATGATTTTGCGATGGCGGAGGCATAGCGGCTTGTTCTTGATAGATTTTCCTCCTGTGTTGCTAGATTTTTTGCTAGATTTTGCGCCTTTCTTGGTTTTTGTATGATTGCTAGTAAGATGTAATGATGTAGCGAGTTTTTATATGATCTTGGCAGCTGCATGCGTATTATTTTGCTCCGATCTGTGTTTTTTATGTGTTTTATGTTTGTTTGGATTTGTTCTCGAAATGATTGCCTTGTTTATGTGTTTGTGTACCAGTGCATGCTTGAGTAATGAGTTGCTGAGTTGTTTTTCAGTTGGTTTTTCGAAGTTTGATACTTTTCATGTTTGATACTGTTCATCCATTTTGTTTTGAAACTTCTGTGATGAGATAGTAATACTGTTACAATGTTGACTTGATAATGGTTCAATTGTCTCGAATTTGAGGCTTTTGATGTTTTGGAATCTTATATAATTGGTAGTTCTTAATTTGAGTTTTTGCAGTGATAGATGCAGCTTGTGGCAGTCGAATTGTTCCGTTTACAGGTATGTTTCTAACCCTCTCTAATCTCTGGTATTTGAGGTTCAATTCCTCAAGATTATGTTAGGTTGATTCTTGTAAATGGCAGTTTTAGAATGTTCTGCTGTTTTAGTGTCTGGAAAAGTTAGTTTGTTTCGTTTGAGAAATTTTACCGGTTGTAGGCAGTTAGGAAAAACTGTCCGTCCTGATTGTCATCTTGGAATATAATGTCTGCCACGTGGCGTGCTCGGACTGGTCCAATTTTCCAGGATGTTCACCTAGTTGTCGTGACGGAGATAAGAGCGAATGCATGGAGAGCATTCTGATAGTTGTATAAACAAGGCTGGCAATGAGTTGCTGTGACGTTCCTCTCCTTGGGGTATCTCGGGGCTGTGGGGGCGGTCTGATGATGATCATATAAATGGGTAGAAGTGA
>JAANSK020264583.1:0-12078 GCA_011763485.2 Isoetes engelmannii
TGAAGATATAAAGGATAGAATCAGCTCTGAGGTAAGGAAACAGAACCTGAGACGGTGTTATCAAATTCGTGGCCGATGGAAAGCAAACCCAATATGAAGGGAATGCTGATTCTATGAACAGGCACGAATTGGAAGAACAAACACAAACCGCCTCCGTTGCGGGCAGGTGCTTGCTCGCAACGTAGAGGGGAATGCAAGAGGATTGCAGGGACCACAAAAGAGTGGTTCTATGGATCAGAGAATGCCCGCGGGCAGATTGAAAGGGTTTAAGGTTGTTGGGCTATGATTGGGCCACGTTGTTGATAGGGTTGTGACAGGATGCATTCCCTATGCTGCCATGTCATCATTAGGTCTTGAAAGGATATTTTCTGTGCAAAACTTATATATGGGATATTTGTTCGTTAAGGCAATATATTCCTGACACAACCCTATCAACAACGTGGATCGAGCTTAGCCCAGCCCTTCCAATCTGCCCTATGGGAACAATGTCGAAGTTGGTTCATACAGGGTAAATGTTTAGAATGCAGGGGAGGATTGTCTGATGCAAGTAAATTTTGGAGCATATTCGTATACAAAAAAGCAGAGAGAGGAAATTACGCCATATTACAGACGTTTTTAAAACCTGTAATTGGCATGTGCCTATGTGCCTTGGCATGTGCCTACGTGGCTAGCCCTGTGCCTATGTGGCATGTGCATGTGCCTATGTGGCAGGGCCATAATTTACTCTGCCCTGTTTTCGTAGGTAAATGTTAAGGGGCAGGCCAGGCTCGCCAGGCCCTTACCCTACGAAATGGCCTGCCCCTTAATATTATCCCTACCAAAGATGTCCTCTTAAGTCTGAGTCTAGTGTCAAAGAAGTTGGCAGACATCATAATTTCTTATTAGAATCCCTCATGGTGTGGCACCCTTGCACTATCGACATGATTCATTTATACATTGCAGTCTATGTTCGTACCTATGAGACGTCCAATAAGAAGGGTGCTATTGCACAAAGGATTGCACTTGGCCGGGGGGTGGGTGTCCTGGCACCCTTGTCCTTGTCGAATCCCTCCAGGACCTTGCATCGTGTCCTTGCGTAGAGGGAGGACGTTGACGCCAGAAGACGGGACCTTAAAACCACCTGGAAGCAGCATGCCCCGAACATCCTCTCCCTAACCCTAAGGCCCCGATGACGGACAGGCAACTCCGCCACCTCGGAACCGCAAATTGACTCTGCCATCGGTCTCAGAACGCCAGCATTACCCTAGGGAACAAGTCTCATGGGCATGAGGCTGCCCCTTCTCAAAGAAACTTCAAAGTACCTCCCCCTTTGTCCTATTTCTAGATGTTTTCATGGTGGGTGTCAAAATAACAAATTTTTGAAGATACCATTGAAGACTCTTCGGAAGAGGAGTTAAAACCAAAGATTTGAGTGCTTGTTTAATTGTTTGATGGCCTCCATTAAAAAAATTTGTGCATGAGCCTTTTTTGGATTATTTTCTCCCATCTATGTGTTATCTCGGACCACATTTTTCGGCTACTCAGTTTACCTCCATAAAGGACTGTCGTATGCGTGCCATTGTTTGCTATGTTGAGATAGGATTTCGATCGAGAACTTGTTTTGAAACATCAATAGGCCTCAAATTCTCTTTATGCTCCATGAAACCACCATTTGAATCTTCTTTTTGTCCATTGCACACCTTGAAGCCCTTATCTCAAACAGTAGAAAACACATTGTTTTGTCTTATGAAAATGCGAACAAAGAAGGAACTGAAACGATTCATCAGGTAGCACCACAATAGCAACAAGTAGATTCCGGAATAACAAATGATAAGAACCGAAAGGAGAATGAGGGCAATGAAGAAGGCATTCTCCTTCCTTAAGGAAAAGTTGGAACAAAGTTGAAGAGTTTATGATACTTATAGGAGATGGGATTTTGAGAGATGGAGAAGGATGTCCAAAAGAGGACTTCAAAGAAAATGTACCATTCTTACAAAAGGATAACATCAAATTTGAAGAGTCTCAATAGTCCTGAGACAGGTGATTTAGCGATTGCGGAAACGGTACTGAAATTGGGTATATCTCGAGAAAGCACGATGAATAGACCCTTTCGAGATATTGATTAAAACCTTTTGAGCAAATGGAGAGAAGTTGATAACATCATTACCAATAAGACAGAATGGGGGTTCAAACATGTGACAAAAGTTTGTGATATCTTGCTCTAGAGTACTACACTTCTGCGTGAAGGGTCTCCAGAATGGCCTAGCGACCATGTTACATGGTCAATTTCTGCAACAAAAGCAACACGAACCCCCACATGGCAGTATTCTGCAGCCACCTCCTAGGCCAATACAAGAATGTTGGATGTGAGCTACTTTGGAGCTTCTTGGAGATGGGGTGGTCTTCTGCCTATGGAACTTGGTCCCTTGGCTAATGCCTATGTTCTGAGTCCATTGGAACAGACGGTTTGCGATTCCGGGGTGGGGGCATTGCCCGTCCGTCGTCGGGGCCTTAGGGAGAGGACGTTTGGGGCAAGCTGCTTCAGGTGGTTTTAAGGACCCGTTCTGACATCAACATCCTCCCTCTACATGAGGACGCGGTGCAACGTTCTGGCCTTGTTCGAATTGCAGAAGGGTGCCACCCAGCAACAGGTAGCCCAGAGGGGGGAGGGTGTCCTGGCATCCCTGCCATTGTCAGATCCGTGCAAGGCATCCATGTCCTCCCATATAGGGAGGATGTTGATGCCAAAAGATGGGACCTTAAAACTACCCGGAAGCAACCTGCCCCGAACGTCCTCTCCCTAAGGCCCCGACGATGGACGGGCAACTTTCCCACCTCAGAATCGTGAACCGTCTATTCCAATGGACTCGAAGCGTCAGTATTAGCCAAAGGAGCAACTTTTGCAGGCAGAAGACTACCCCAGCTCCAAGAAACTCCAAACTAGATCATATCCAACACTCTTGTAGTCAATTGGCCTAGGAGGCGGCTGCAGAATACTGCCATGCAAAGTGTTCGTGTTCCTTTTGTTGCAGAAATTGAGCGTGTAATGTAGTCATTAGGGTAATGCCACCATTTCGGATGACATGGCAAATTCGAATCGCAATTGGGTAAGAGCATGCTAGGGTGTACCACTTTTGGCACGTCCTAAAGTACATACTCAGAGTACTTAACTGCTGAGTACTTTTCTCTTTTTCTTTTTATTAGAAGCAATTCAAAATTTGGAAATACAAATCAAAAATACATTAGTCCTCAACTTAAGATCAAGATGTTGATGTTAGAATCAAGAAAAATTGCATTCACATTCAAACTCCATGTTTAATAAGGCCTTATCAAGCCCTCAAAGTACCCAGTGATTAGGTAGTTTTCTGGGTAGTTTCTGGGCTCCCAATAGATACAAAAACTGGTACACCCTAGCACGCTCTCACCCAATTTTGGAGACCCCTCACTGTCCGAATGACAAGACACTTAGATTTCCACACAGCCGTCCATAGGGCGCTTTGCGGTTAAGCAAGCTCCTCCGGACGAATCTTGGATTTTTTCGAACCTTCTCAAAGCAGGGCCATTGAACAGAGGATTCAACGGTCGGATAGGTGAACCGATCTCCGAGAGGGTGGGCATTCGCGTACGCCCACCCGGACGAGCGATGGCAGGAAAGGCTGCTTCGAGAACTTTTTTGGGGTCCATCTCTTGGGGTATGCCCTTTACCCTCCCTTGAGGCATCCATGCAAGGTCCTGGCCTTGTTCGAATTGAGGAAGGGTGGCGCCCAGCGACAGGCAGGCCACTGTACTGCTTTGTGGACGTTCGACAGTCTTGTCTCTCCTTGTATTTTCGACTATCCATAGAAGGTGCTTCTGCATGGCAAGACCACGAAGTTGCTTGTTATCCCTGTTGGAATTCAAGTCTCTCTTCAGATTCTTGGGATGAAATTGTTAGAAGGTTGCAGAAGCACTTATTTTGGTGGAATACAACTAAACTATCCATTCCTGAAAGAATCATTGTAGCTAAATATGTTCTTAGTAATACTCATGTTTACATGGTATATGCTCTACTAGCCACTCAGTGTAAGATGGAGGAGATTGTGCGTATTGTTAGGAACTTCATTTGAGGTGGAAATGAGGAAGGAGTTGTAGTCAAGATTGCCTGGGCAAAGTGCATCAAACCTAAGGCAGCTGGTGGCCTTGAAATGCTAGATTTTTACCTCCAAAGTAAGGTGATGATATCAAAGTTTATTTGAAGGATTCTTCACCTCCAAAGTAAGATGATGATATCAAAGTTTATTTGAAGGATTCTTGTTGGTAAGGATGATTCTCCTGGTTTGAGGTTATTGATGTAGTCAATTCAACATTGTCTTCCATTTTATAAGGCTACCATTAAGCTCCTCCTTTTTTGGGCTTTGCTTTATCATCCACATCCATATCCAAATGCTTCCTCCTTTTTAAAGGGTTGCTTGCTGCTTGGGACATTGTTAGGTCCCTTTTTATATCAATCTCGAGGTGTGTCTCCAATTATCTACTCCATGCTGGTGAATTTCCTTGCAGTACAAAGAATGTGCCTCTAAGTGATATGGTGGTGCTCGAGGGAGTTGTTCGGAAAGCAAAAATAAGGTAGTCGCATGGGAATTGAAATATTAAGACTTGGACCATTGAGATATTTATGGAATCTTGGAAAAGGTTGAGACTCTAAAATGGCTTATGTACCTTATCTTTTTGAAAAGGCTCCTTGATCTCCATATAAAGGGAAGAGGTGCGCCTACTGAGATTCAGATCCTCCTCCTTTTGCTCCTTCATAATCTGTCTTCTTGCCACTCGATCCATCCAAGCCTCTTTCCAGCCTCCATGAATTTTGTGTTTATTTCTTAGAGAGAATTCTCTAAGGGTTAACCTTCCCAAAGCCCTTCTTGTTTCATACCCTAAATTGTGCACTATTTTGGAGCTTCTTGCTTTTGCAAACCCGGTTGGGTGGGTGGGAACCCGGTTGGGTGGTGAGCTTTTGGCATGAAGGTATGTATAACCTCTTGGATGCATTATCTAATGGATGAAATCTTGATGATGTAGACCATAAACTCCATTATCATCTAGATGTGCCTATGTATAACCTCCTGGATGCATTATCTAACGGATTGATAAGCTTATTCCCAATATGAAATTGTGAATGAAATCTTGATGATGTAGACCATATACTCCACCATCATCTAGATGGCTGCATGAAAGACCCATCCCATTGCATAACGCTTTCCTCGCCCTTTCAATGTGGTATACTCTACAACCATGCATTTTCTACAATGAGCATCCCCATTGGAACTATGCCCAATAAGTGGTCCAATAACACATGCTAAATGTAAACTCCAATATTCATGTATAAGTTTCCATTGCTTTCTTGCCTTTGCTGCAATGAGCATCCCCATTGGAACTATGCCCAATAAGTGGTCCAATAACACATGCTAAATGTAAACTCCAATATTCATGTATAAGTTTCCATTGCTTTCTTGCCTTTGCTGCATCAAATTGTATAATTTGTGTGGTTTTGCATGTTATAAGGTTTAAAGCTTAGACAGATTTAACATGATTCTCCTAAGCGATGAGGAACTATATCAATGATTACAAATTATGAAAGACTAGCTGTGACACCAATGTTGGTGTCCACTAATTAAAGTGGTCAGCAATATTTTATGAAACCTTTGGTACGTTTTCAAGCTCACCTTCATTCAAATTGATCTTGTTCGCAAACTGTTCTAGTTGGCTCTTTTGAATGTACTGTTCTATTACGTTTTAAAACGTAAGGTTCTGCAAAGTTTAACTATCATCCCCAATGGTTATGATATCTATTCTCCATGCTAATAACATGGTTCTTTATCACGCAAGTTCCCTATCTCATGGGTTTCAAGTTTGCCTCTATCCAAAGAACCAAACTGGAGGCTAGCTTTAAGAATATTTAGACAAAAAAAAGACCCAACAATAAGGCACATTATAAGCTGAGTAATAGTGAAAAAAAATGGAAGCATGCCTCACGTCAGCCAAGGATCATGCAGCTCCGAGAATTTGGCATGGGTAAGAGCAAAAGACAAAAGGCTAGCAAAAGAAAGTAAACAATTTGAGTTTAAAACAAATGAACAGGCCTCAGTCGAAAGATGGTGAATGTACTAATCATCACAGTGATCAGATAAATGACATTTTTTTACATCATAGGCCATTAAAAAATCCAAATAGGAAGTCTGCTGTCAGCTTGTAGTGCATCTTCAAATCCTCATGAAATTTCAGCACAGGTCTATGAATGTTTTAACATCATCCAGCTAACTTACACATTGCATATTGCAACTAAATTATTGAAGATTATAGGAATGAAGAATACACAAATGTGATTCCATAAAAGAGCAACCAGAATGAGAGGTCTATAACAAAATAAAATCCTGCTGTCAGCTGGTAGTGCATGTTCAAATCCTCATGAGATTTCAGCACAGGTCTATGAATGTTTAAACATCATCCAGGTACTTTCGATATTATCATAGTAATCCCAAACTACACACAAATAATTACAAAAAATAAAGGGCACTCAGTATGAGTAGGAGGTATGTTGGCCTCATTGATCAAAGCCTCAGATGACAATAATGATCATCATAGTGCCAAAAAATATGAAAAAGAGCAGTTTTAAGTTTACAGCTTCGGACAGTAAACATTAACCAAGCAACACATCTTTAGCAACCCGGCGCAAAAAAACATCAAGAACAAAAAATAAAGCAAGCAAACAAGCCAAAACTGTCTAGAAATGAAAGAACTCCCATCTTCAAATATTTCCGCAGGACTATAAAAGCCATTCGGAATAGCGTATATGGTCTTTGAAGACAGCCACCACAGGGTTCCGATAAATATAATATAGGCATCAGGTCTCCAAGGTAGGCATCAAATGCCTAAGCATCAGCCGCAAATTACCACATCTATAGTTCACATCATCTGCCCAAAAAAAATAACAGAGCTTGCTAACAATACAAACCTGGATCGCCAAAAAGCTGGATCGCCAAAAAGGAGCAGACGGATGGAAGCACAGCAGCAAATCTGGAACTTTAAGAGACGGAATTAGGGTTAGGGCAGGACGCTCCAAGTATTGTTTGTATTGCTTGTCCATGTTTGATGTCATACGTTATTTTTGGGCCATTGACTTTGTCAATTCGTGTTGACTTTGATTTTGGGCAATTGTCATACGTCAATTACTTTGAAGCAATTGACACTATCCACGTTGTAGCCAGCTAAGAATTCTGTGCACCTGGACAGCATTCACGTAATTGGGTTTTATCTACGGCAAGAAATTTCACGCAATTTCCACGGTGTTTATGGGTAGCGTTGGGAAGTTATGACCGTGTCGAGAGAATTAGTACTGGAATTGATTTACTAAAGAACACATCTCAAATTGGTTTGTTCTTGCGGCAATTTAGGATTGCAGCGATTGGTTGATGTTTGGAGGATTGCAACGATTGCTTCATGTTTGGATTGCTTATGGTGTAGGGTTATGTTCGTTCAACATTTCTATCGGGGAATACAATGGACCCATTTGAGGTTGTACTGAAGCTATAGTTCATACAACTGTTTTTTTTATTATCGGCTTATCTTACTAAGGTTGACGGCCTCCATATGTCCTGATCATCGGCTGGAGGATGGATGTTGTTAGCCTTTGCTATAGAAGATCACTCAAAGCTGGTTGTTTAAATCGAGTCTGAGCTGGAAAAATGCCATATTTGGGATGCCATCAAGTAGATCAACCTAGGTATGCTATTTATGTTGAACTTTTTTATAAACTAGATTTGAAAATTAGTTCTATCTAAGGCGCTACCAACAGGTACATTTTCTTCATCGAGTGTCAAATATTATGGCGCATTATAAACTAGATTTGAAAATTAGTTCTATCTAAGGCGCTACCAACAGGTCCATTTTCTTCATCGAGTGTCAAACATTATGGCGCATTATCAAAATATGGAATGGTCATCAACATGTGATAGTGACAGTGCAGGCTATATTATCAATTTGGAACTATCCTTACCAACATTTTCAATGCATGGCCACTATGTCGTATCTTGAACAAGGAGCGTTTACTCAACTGGATGTTTGCAGAGTCTGATACCATTATTGCAACTGCTATTGTTGTCATTTGTGGAAAATATGGAAATTTGGAAGCACTACATAAGCAATGTTGATTAGGATCCGCGGCGAGATTTGGCACCGCTCACTAAATCCCGTGGTTAATAATGTTTGTACATCGGTTGTTCCCGTTCCAGAGGAAATAGGCAAAATAGCTGAGAGCATGAACATGCATGCTAGTCTTGGACTGCTATAGTTGCAACATATGCTCAAAATAGAAGTGGAGGGTGCTCTCTAGTTTTTACAAGAGAATTCAATAAATTATCTATATTATATGCGGATTTTTTTTGAGAGCATGAACCATTTCACATTTGGAATCACTAAAGATGAGGTGTTCTTCTTTTATATACACAAGATGTGATATTCTTGCATCCCTCTGCTCTCGTGTTCTGTTTATGATGATAGAGATAACAATTTGAGGGCTAAATCATGTGGAAAGGGTGTTGTAAGATCTTCTATCAATCTTTTACAGTCTCGCCATTTGAGAATTGTCCACTCGCTGGGTTGAAACACGATTACACGGCACCTGAGTGGGTCTCTCTAGCTTTTGTTCTTAAACTTTATAAAAAGCTCTTAATTGTTTTTTGCAGCTTGGCTTTGATGAAGACGTGATTCCACCCGGTAATGGTTTTCATTATGTACATAACTTATCTCATGGATTCTTGATGTGTTTTTTTCAAGTATAGAAACTTACATTTTACAGCATTATTGCCTCGATTTGTCCATGGAAATTCTTGTCAACATGCATGTGACAAAGCTGCGGTATTTGAGATTGACAAAATACAAGTCATAAAGGTTGCAATATCCTTATTAGTTTACACATTCTAAAACTTGCAGGTTGATTATTAATAATTATGTGGCTGCATCTCAAAAATGTATTTGTGTAATGCATTACAACATGTAGTGATATGTTATGAGAACTGGCACCATCATCTACCACTAAGAAGGCATCACTGAAATAAAGATGTTGTTACAGACTCTGATGTATTAATGACAAAAAGCATGTGATATTACCATCCCTAGGACTTCTTTAGGTTCAGATCCCGTAGAAGGCATTGGCTATGGGATACTTGTATCAAGTTTGCCCATTGTACTTACCTTATCGTTCCAACGTGATCCAGTTTGTTGGTAATTTTGTTGTAGCTATGGACCTCTCTAAGGAAATGCAATTGCTAGAAACAATGTCATATTCAGAAATGTTTTAAGGGCATTTGCTGCAGCAAGATATTTAGAATATTGTAGGGTTATTCATGCAGATATAATTGATGGATTAAGGGAAGAAAATGTTAATGCACTGGTGTAGCAAGGCGCGGAATGCATTTGACAGATCAGATGAAAGAGATCTGATCTGCTGGAATACATTGATTTCAGGCTTTGGCTTGGTTTCTTGGTTGACTCTACTCTTTAATTGACATATCCCTTGTCCCTTTGACTTTCGAATCTGAGGAGAAATACTTCTTAAGTTGTTAAAGTTACATATTTGTTCATGCATAGATAGGTGGTTGTGCTCAGCTAGATTTTTTTTTCCGCTGGACTTATAGTCCTAGCTCTGCATTTTATTTTGTTATCTTTTGATTGATGAATAAAGTTTGGCGTCCCTCAAAAAAAAAAAGTTACATATTTGTTCGTGTGGAGGAGCAATTATATTTAACCTTCATAGATGTTTTTTTTTTTTTTTTTGAAGGACGTCAAATTTATTCATCAATGAAAGAAATGTAATAGAATAAAATGCAGAGACAGGACTGCAACCCCAGTGGACAAACTAATCCAGTTGAGCACAACCACCTGTGTATGCATAGGAATGAATATGAAGGTAAGTTTCCTAAATCAACACTTTCTTCTCTTGAGCAAGAGAAGAGCAATGATAACCCATAACAATATTCTTCTGCGTCCACTGAAGGAGGATCTTGTCTACATTGTCCATGCCCTTAAAAATGTACAGTCTTCTTCGCTTTCATATTGACCACAAAATCCAACCACAAGCAAGATGAACGTTTCCGCTGTTTGGGCCATGCATCAGGGTAAACATCAAGCAAAATATGCTGGCTAGATAGAGAGGTGCCAAACAAGGTTAACAACCAAGACCAAGCCAGCCGGACCCGCTCACACATGAAGAAGCAATGCTCAAGTATCTCAACCCTCTCTTTACATAAAGGGCAGAGCTCTGAAATTTGGACATCGATTTTATGGACTAGCCTGTTAACTCTAAGACATCTATGAATTAGCTGCCACCACAAAATTGTCACCTTTAGATGAAGCAGCTTATATCACAACCATGTCCAGATACTTTTCCACTGTGGCTGAGGGACCTGAAGATGCCTATCTATTAGAGAGAGGCAAGATTTCATTCTGACTCAAGAGAATGTGCTATTGAGTATTAATGTTCATCCAGAGACACAACGACGGTGGATAGCAGCTGGTATAAACACTATTGCAGCATGGTATGAGCTGGTCATCTCCTGCCATGGGAAGCATTCAAAACAAAGTTCTTGTTGTATAGATGGGATAGAGCAATTTGGACTCGTATTGCTGTATTGTTGCCACATGATTCCGGTCCGCAAGTTGAAGTAGTGGTATGGGGTTGCCACCAGGGTATCAAGCCAGGGCGCTTTATTTCTTCTGTTTATAACCTTCATAGATGTTGAGATAAGATTTAGAATGAACCGAAGCAAGCTTCTAAATATTGACATGCTAAGACTTGATGGCAATAGTTTAAGGCAATATATGTATTATTGGGCTTGGTAGATGGTAGAGGAATCAACCTGCAACATCTTGTGTCCTTAACTAATTGCCTTTATTATGCACGAATTCATTAATTTGAGAATCTGTACATTCTCGTTCTGCTCCAAATAGATTGTCAGGAGCGTATACAGGGTAGTTTTAGAATGTCCAGGGTCCCTCCCAAGCAAAAAAGCCTCCAGAACCCGGCGTTAAACGCGAAATTATGAGGTTCGCTTCCAGTCAACCTCACAGACGATAAAATTTGGCCGCCTTTTTAATGTTTCAGTATATACGTGTTCTCCACGTCAATGGGTTTTGGGCTTAGAGGATCGTCGTTGCAATTGTGTGCACAAGATTGCCACGGCGTAGGCAGCGAATTACGAACACATTTTAATTTTAAATCAATACTAGAAACGTGTGCCCGGCGATGCCGGGCATTAATCATGGACATGTGGAATAGGTAGATATTGTAGAGTTTCTAGCGGGAACAAAGAGTCGTAAATGTAATCACATCCAGTGCCAAAGGTCGAGCAATAGCCGTGTGTGCATGCATGAAAGAGGTAGAAATAATGAAATTAGTAGATGGAAGCTAAGATGTGTAATGAATTGTCTAATGAATGGTGAGGCTTGAGCTGGATTGTAACAAAATTGATACATCTTATAACTCCAAACAAAATAACTAAGCTGAAGCAATCTTCAGAATATTTGGATTCCTACTTTTGCCAAACCTAGCATCATAACTCTAGTTAATACGGCCGACTTGAGGTGTAGTCGGCCCAGTCTAGAGAATTGAGCCGAGGACGTGAAATGTGTAAATTCAACAGAATGAGAGGTGAAATGGAATTTGATACAAAACAAAATTAGGATAAAATGGAGCCCATAGATAGTTCGAGATTGTTAGAGCCAAGGACTATTGCTAAAGAAATTTGCACCCTCTTTTTATACAGGAAGCATCCAAAATTAGAATCGATAAGACGAAACAAATTGGATGAAATGGAATGCATAGATAGTTTTGAGATTGCTAGCGCCAAGGGCTATTGCTGAAGAAAACTTGCAGCCTCTTTTTATACAGGAAGCATCCCAAAATTACACTAAGGCCGTGAAAATCCGGCAAAAAGTTAAAATTCAAGTATGAAGTGATAATTTTATATTGCTAACAACATCCGCTTGCAGGTCCTCTCTCGAGCTAGCAGTCCTCCTTGACCCCCTGTCACTTTTTTCGCCATTGCTCCCTCATACGGATGAATCAGC
>JAANSK020264594.1:0-12078 GCA_011763485.2 Isoetes engelmannii
TAAAACGGGGCTCCCCGAACGGACCCCGTCGAAAAATAGGGGTGATTCCGGAGGCCGGAAAAAACACCTCCGGGATCACCGAAACTAGGGTAATATCATCCTCACCCAGTCAAAATTGGGTAAAAATTTAGTTTTTGGATACCTAATGTGTTTCCGTTTAATATGAACAAAAATTGTCCGATTCTAACATACCTACAAAAAGTTAGAGTAGACGGAAGATGGGGGGTCTGATGGCCCCCTCCATGAGGTGGGTAGTCCTCCTATCGTGAGGTGGGTGCCCATCATAGTGTTCAAAGGGAATTAGGTGTCAGATGTGACAAATGTCTACATCCTAAAAGCTCTTCCAAAGAGCTTTCATATGCACGTGACCACGTGTTACACAGACATGGGAAAAAAAGGTTATGAGACTTTTATGAGAACCCACTCATCGTGCATGTGAAGTACCATCATCGTGCATGTGAGGTACCATTCTTTCGTGCATACAATCTTGACCATTGATTTTTAATCCTACGGCCTGCAATATTTGTTTCAGGGGGAGGGTTGGGAGGCGATAGTGGGTGCATGCACGGTCCAAGGCACCTGCAATATTTGTTAGAGAGGGAGGGTTGGGGGCGATAGCAGGTGCAAGCACGGTAGGAGGCACCCCTACCCTACGGAAAAAAAAAAAAAAAAAAAAAACGACGCTATATATTATTAGGAAATAAATCAAAAGGCTAAATTCTTTTTGGTCCCAGTGAGTTTTGAACTCGCGACCTTTCGCGTGTAAAGCGAACGTGATAACCACTACACTATGGAACCAGCCTGTGTTCTAATGCCTTGTTGAAATACAGTACGATTGTAAGGGATTGCCAGGACATGCCACGGATATACCCATGGTCCCAATGTTGCAAAATATGCAACGAATATATCCATGGTCATGGTTCTAATGTTGCCAGAATATGTCACGGGTGTATCCATGATATTGGCCAATGGATATATCCACTACAATATATAAGATAATTAACAACGATAACCTGAGCAGAGGGTTAAATAATATTATAATAGGAACTGCAACATATGAACATATGGTTGCATGCACTTTAATTGGAAGAAATTATCTTATTGTGTACAAGGAGTGAGACTCATATAAAGGAATGAGTCCATTTATTAAAACAATTCAATTTTGAATCAAGAGAATCTCATGGAATCAAAAAATCAAAGAATTAACAACATAACTAGAGCTAGAGAAACAATACATCCACCCACCATGGCAGGAGGAGATACTGCAGAGTTCGGTTGGGAGATTGGAGCAAAAGGATCATCAGAGCTTGGGGGAGGAGAATGGTGTTGGGAAGAATTAGAGTGAGGAGGCGGTGAAGGCGCGACGGCAACAGGAGCTAGGGCAACAGGGGAAGGGGCAGGAGCATCAGAGGGAGGAAGGGAGGGGGCGATGAAATCGGCACGATCAGAGGAGTCAGGGACAGGGGTCAACAGTGCAGAAGCAACCGGGGGAGAGAAAAGCCCAGTAGGGAAAATAGGGCTACTGAGTTGAACAACACTAACATCATAAGGAACCTCATCAACAACCTTGGAGACTCGGGCATGGTAAACGGTGGAGTCATTAGGCGCACCGACGTACACGTGGCCGTCGACCAGAGTGCTGATGTTGACAAACCCGGAGTTGAGACGGGCACGGCCGGTGGTCTGGAACAGGGTGGTGACGAGCTCGGAACCGTTACGGACATGGGCAAACCGGTTGAGGCCAAGGTAGTCGAGGAGGACGTGGTAACGGAGCATGTCGGCGATGGACTGCAACGGAACGGACTTGCCGAGCCGGTTGAGTTCGACGTCCATAACGGCGTTATCGACCGCCAGGACGGTAATGGTGGTCCGGTTATCCACCTCACCGGCCACTCCGGTCTCCGCCAACAGCCTGCTGAAGGTGGACAGCTCTGGGTACTGTGCCAGCGTCTCTACTATGCCTGTGTCTAATCCATCTGCCCCTCCTACCATTACCATTACCATTACCATTGCCATTGCCATCGCCGTTACTGCCGTAACCATTGGCGCTGCTCTGCTGCCTTTCTCCATCGTTTTGCAATCTGCTTTTCCGACCTTTGCTCTGCTTGTTTCCGATCCGGCGCTTTGCTCTGCTTGTTTCTCTCGGATTATATTCTCCACAAAAAGCCTTGGTGCGATATTTCGGTGGTGCACCGACGATTTTTTAGCCATCCATTCCCTTTGCCGCTCCCTAATTTTAGTGTCCAGAATAGAATTTCGTTTTCTCAGAAATAGAGCGCCGCTATCTGAATTTGTACACGTGGCTCATTTTGATACGGTGGTTTTAAATTGACAAAGATGCAAGACCATGGGCTAGACTTGAAGAATTGTATAAACTGACCTGTTGCGCTAAAATCGATCACTTCAAACAACAACCTATTCTTCACTGGAACAACGGATCGCCTGCTCCGACTCCCATTTCGTGATCTTGAGCGATGCTAGATGTCATCACCAGAATTATCTTATGCGTCTAGTAGCGACCTAGTTTCTATTTTGTCAATTTTTTGCAACAAACATCATGTTCTCTTGAATTCTAACTTATTTTCTGGGAATTAGAGTGACACCAACCTTGAACATACAACTTTCGGCCCATCATCATACATGGAAAAAAGTTAACTTATAGCATGAAAGTAGGTTTGTAATGGATTGTGTCCTGCTTTGTTCATATGTTGAATCTGATTAAATGTGATACAATGAGTACGCACAAAAACTTCAAAGTAAGATCATATGGGTATGGCAGCTCCAACCAAGATGCTATAGAAGAAACCCTTGAAAAACTCGGAGTAACTATAATTGTTCTCGTGTCATTGACGTTGTACATGTGGCTTTTGGTGGGAAAGGGGATGCATATTCTGCCCATTATGCCATTCTGGACAATATGCTTAAGAAACTAAGTTAGGTTTAAGCTATGTTTAAAAACCTAAGCTCGATTTGAGTACGTTACAAATTGACTTCGTCACACATACATAAAGAATCCTACTTTTTAAATTGGGCTTTTTCAGTTTGGCAACAAACTTTTTTTTATGTTTCTTAAGGTTTTGAGTATTCCGACAGCCGAAACAAAATTTTGGACTTGCCAAAAATCGGAAAAGGAACATTTGTATGATTTTGGGTCTGCTTATTTTTCTGATCCTCTTGGTGTTCCTCATTGTGGTATGTATGTCACTTGCCCTTTGTCGGTATTAGTTTCTTTCTACGGCCAGATTGGATCTATTCAAAACTGGCTAAGTTGGGTGAGCTCTTAGACTTTTGCATTTAATCACTATCGTGTGGTGACAATCTTAGCTTTCGGTGATATGCGGTAATATGGCAAGTTTGCACATAGTATATATGGTAGGAATTGTCAAGCAAGGCTTGCAAGCTTAAATTGAAAGATGGAATAATTTAAGGGCTGAATTTAGCTACTTGTTAAAATTTTTAGCAGATTTTCAAAAAAAAAAAAAAAAAAAAGGCTAAAGTAAATTCGAGAACTTTATTGAGTTCGTACAAGACAAAATTACTGACATTGAGACTAACTATAAAATACAAAAATATATGTTCATTTTCAGACTTATTCCTAATGCAACTTCTTAAAATTCCATGTATGTATGTCTACATTTTCATGTCTACCTCTTCAAATTCCATGTATCACTATAGATATATTTATATAGGGCTCGGGTGACTCAGCGCGATGTGGGCCGTCGGATCGGCCACGTGCGCGGGTTGGACGGCCGAGATTGCATGGTGAGGCCTAGCTGGCATGATGCATATATTGGGGCCATCTTGGCCGTACGTTGTGGATGACGTGGCCAATCGTAGGGCTGAGAGCGAGATCGATTTTTGCAATCCGCCGTGGCAGAGTGGTCGTGGATGTGAAGACGTGGTTACTGTGTGTGCTTGGGTCGAGGCTTGCATGCGGTGTTGCCTGCGTTTGTTGGTAGGGGGTTCGGGTCGTTAATTCTTGATGTAAAAGCGTGGCTGCTTATGTTTTCTATTCTGTGTTGCAACCATGCCCTAATAGCAAGAGAGCTCCGATTGTTGCAAATTGAGGTATGTAAAGAACGATGCCTGTGATGATCTTTTTGTGTTGGTGGTTTTGGTTTTTTAAGGGATATGTTGTTTATTCTTTATCTATTGTGTATAAAATGGATGTGTCGATCACATGGATATCAATTATTCAGCAAGCTATCAATTGCTGAACGATGAAGCTCTGCTGAAAATGGGCAGGATTAGGCAATAGAAACCCCTTTGCAAACATGCCCATGTGTTCATTTGTTTGTATCATGCATGACAGCAGCTGCTTTGATTGATGCAAGTCTGGGTTAAGTAAGTAAGTGAGCCAGCTCATTACTGGTATGCAAGGAATCCCTTGTTGTGTGTAAAACTTCTTGATATAGATGTTGGTGTTGGAGATCATAGAACCATTTCACATGTATTGCCTAGTTGCCGGTTAGATTGATGCCTAATGTAGTTTTTTTTTGTTTCTTTTTTTTGTTTTTTGTTTTTTGTTTTTTTTTTGCAGGCTCATGCATGAAGTATGGTAGGGATAAATTGGAACGAAGTGTCGGCTTCTAAGCAAGGTCAGTTGTTGTTCTAACCTTAAAGTTACTAGTTAACCTGAAGCCAAATGGGCAGACAAGTAGTGGAAGGTATTAGTGTAGAGGAAAAAGAGAGAAGGGATCGCGTAAATGAGAAGGCCCATGCACGTTATGCAGCAATGTCTATGGAAAAAAAGAATGAAATCTGGGAGAAGGGTCGTAGGTATAGTGCCGCCTACTATGCAAACAAGCGGGAACCCCGGGGGGTGCAGTTAGAAGAAACCGTAGAAAACATGTGAGTGTACGGGAGGGGGTTTTTTTGGGGTCAAAACCGTACATATAATATGGGAGGGGGTATTTTTTTGCTTGATTTCCGTAGAGATATAAAGGAAATATGGTAGGGGTATATGAAATATGAGGGATATGTTTTTAGGAAAATCCCGTATAAGGGATAATTTCTCTTGACCCTATACACGCACATGCCATATAGACTTTACATTAGCTGCACCCCCCGGGGCGAGAACGTGGATCTAGAAATGATGAGGATCGAATAGGGCCGGCTGGCCTTCATAGTTGTGCTGCAGGTGCTCCTAATGGAATGAAGTTTTAAAATGGTTTCTTAAAGTCATCATAATTTTTTTAGATGGTTTTTAAGTACGTGTTTTCAATATTATAATTCTGGATGATCTCAGATACTAGTTGTTGTTATATACATTTTTCAACATACTTTTTGCAAGTTTTTCATATTAGTGTGAAAACCATGTTGGCTTTTTCAAAGAGGTTATTTCCTATACCTATTAATAGTTTTTTTATAATCTAGTTTGTTGCAGCTTTATTATACAATTGTCACCGTCCTTAAAACCATCACTAATTTTTATAAATTAACTACTAGTACCAACTATTATGTTTAATTTCTCGAGTGTAGCACTATCCTCTCCCCCCCCCCTTTTTCGTGAGTTGGAGGGATGTCCAGTCCACCCGCCCTTAGCTGCCCCTGTACCCTTTTCGTACCTGCTACTGCATGAGGAGTCCCACTAGGCCTCTATACCTATTCTTCGCAGGCACTACTCCGGAGTCGGAGCCCACTAAATCCCTCTGCGTATGCAGTCCTTCGGCAGGTCACATGGAGTCCAGAAAAATTCCAGTCCACCACGGCGAGAGGACTACATACTATCCACGTGACGGACCAGATCCTGCTAGTGCAGGCTACAACATTTTCCAATGATCTTGCTCACGCAGGATAGAATGGCCACTTCAAATGGCAAGTATCCAAAACCTGGGTCTTTGCTAAGCATCTGCACGCACTAGAGGGGGAAAGTCCGAGTTTCACAGCTTAAGGCTGCGCATCAACCAAACGGGATCCATCACTCTAGCTGTCAAGCTCCAGCTAAAGCACTAGGAGGGAAAAGCAGAGGCTCATAAATCCTAAAGCTAAAAACCCCGCCCTTCCAAATGATAAAGCAATTCACTCCACTAACCTAGATGTATATGCTAAGATAATGCCTTAACTAAAATTCCCCTTCCCCCACATCCAAAACACCCTCCTTCTACTCCAACTTTAGCCCAAGGTGAAAAGCAGTGCAACACCACCACCCCTCCTCCTCCTATCACCTAGCCATTAGGACTACAAGACTGCCAAGTAGCACTATTTTTTTAAACAATGCTTCTTCATTTTCTTGTTTAGAAGAATAATTCCTATTTTTTAAACACAGGGATTCAAACTTGAAGTGTCCCTAGTACCTTACCACTAGACTATAACAAATCTTATGCAATCTATTTTTTGTACGAAAAAGCATGCACTAAGTACGTCGTGCCACCAATATGAACATCAACCTACCTATCTCATATCCATGACAAAGATCCCATGTTTTTACCACAAAAACCCTTACACCTTGGACATGCCCTATTTTTACTCTGAATTGCTGAAGTGAATTTCTCGGACATGCTCAGTTTTGTAGTTTCTATTATTATATTGGCTTCGCAAATGTCCAACAATAATGTATTTGAGAATGGTAAATTTAAGTTGGTTCCGCTTCAGCTTGGGCACTTCTTCATGACATATACTGAGACTTTCATGGCATACTTGCAAAGTCTGCTCCATATATTTAATTGAATTTGGCCTCGATTCCACGTCTTCTTTGAAGATCAAAGTTCTACCATAAAAGAAATAAAGTGCAAGTTTTATGGCATTATATGTCAGAAAATAGTCTCGAGCAAAAATTATGTTTGATTTAGCAAGATCTAGAAGTGCATGGGAGCTAAGCCATCATAAGGCCCTTGCTTCAAGTCTTCTTGGCAGAGTTAGAGGTTTGTTGTGCAACAACACACATAAGCCATAAACAAGACAATCCTAAACAAAGGCAGCACTGTCAAGCTTTCCAATGCAACCAGTTCAGGTCTAACGCACTTTAATGCGAGGCAAAGAACAAGAGTGTAGTCCACAACCGGAATACTTTTGTAGCAAAGAATTTGCCACTAATGCGTGGCAAAGAACAAGAGTGTAGTCCACAGCTGGAATACTTTGTAGTAAAGCATTTGCCTCTGTATAAGTGGTTACGATTGCAATTCAAAAGGACATCTTCCTTGTTCTTTACAGGATGAGTAATAGGGCATTTACCGCCCCCCCCCCCCCCCCACCATCAAACAAAGATTTGCCCCACGAGCAACCCAAAAAGCACTAGAGAACTATTAAGCGATATAAAGGCAACAAAAGAACGCACATGCAATCTAAAAGTTTCAAGAAAAATAAAAATTACAAATGGCCTACCAAGATATTTTTTAACGTCTTCTAAGGATTCTAGCAAACACTTCTTTCATGTTTTTTTTTCATAGGTATGATAATAGTTTTTTTGCTTTATAGAACTTCCACAATGAACTTGTAGAATTGAGAAAAGATGCAAGACGATTATAATAGGTTCTTTACAAAATAGCGTGTAATTATATACTTTTGTTAGTTGGCCCAGAAAACTCTAGTTCAAATGTTCTCATTTTGCAATTGCGGTTCTGAGGAAGGGTGAATTCACCAGGTGCCTCAAGCTATGTTGGTCCGTAAAGTATGGTAGGCACATTTGAACATACACGTTGTTCAAGATGTTTTTTTCGTCTCAGTATTATTTGAAGTTTATTTTATTGCATATTTCCTTCTTCTTTTTGGGGTTTTCGTTAGTTCACAATAGGTATATTTTGTTTGGGTGTTATGTATTCAGGAATGTCCATTTACTGGACATTATTGGTGTGGAAACCATGTCGATGCGTGAAGCGCGGAAGCATGGTCAATGGAGATTCATGGAAATGAAACATTTCCATGTGGCTATATATCATTGGATAATGGGACAGAACGGAGACTAAGTGGTCTTTACGTTGGTAGTTGAACCCTAAACTGGAGCAAACATCATGAAGGTATGCATGACAAGCATATCTCAAATGCTAGTTTCGGCCTAAAATATGCACCCATATAGTTTTGGACCAAGGATGCAATACATAGGTTGGGGGATGCACCACTCAAGAAACAAAGCATGACACCCCTCCCTTGCCAAACATGATCACGTCCACACAACTATTTCCAGATTATTTTTTAGCCTTTGGATAGAGGAAGATTCTTTGGAATCTACCTGATCCAACGTTGATATTTTAAAATGACAAAGAACTCCTGGCCAAATCAAAGGTGTGAAAACAGCATTAGCTTATTAATAAACAAATACAAATTAATATTTTCTTTTTAAAAGGCATTGCAACCATCAATTCTATTTCCTTAAGAACAATTTCGGTGCACAGAGCACCACAAAGACATCCCTCAAGCTTCTAGTTTCCACGAATATAAAACCACAGTTTTGACATGAGCCAAAGCTGCCTGGAAGGTTGGAAAGAAGCAAACAACCCAAGAAAGGAAGCAAATAAGAAATCTAGGCCTCGTGCCTATTCCTGGTCCCTAAGAGGCAGCCACAGATTCCGTAACCATTAGGAGGAAAGAAAAAATACATGGAAAAAACTCATGTCCATAGCAAGCCTGTCAGTGTCATCAATATACAATGCAGTTACATACCAAAATAGAAATCTTACTCTTAACCTTTGATGTTATATGCTCAAAACTGCAAAAAGACCCATGGTTAATGGTTTGGGTGTGCATTTGGCCCATTCCATTGTTCAGACACCTAAGATTTGTGTCGCTCTGCCGGCGTTGCAGAGACCTTTGATCTCCATGGCTAATGGGCCCATTCCATTGTTCAGACACCTAAGATTTGTGTCGCTCTGCCGGCGTTGCAGCCTCTGCCCACTTTCCTTCCCGTGCGCAGCGGCTCGTGGCATTTTGTTTTCCGGTTGAAGTTGCTGAATGGCGCTGAGATCCAGCGCATGTTCCCTTCTATAGAGCTGCCTCGCGATCCGGAGGAGGCACCACAGGTAGCGGGGTACGCTCGGGACGGTTCAACTGTCAGGGATGATGAGCAGAATGAGGGGATGGAGGAGGGTGTGGCAGGGTGTGATGGTGGGGATCTGGGGTATGGTGGCGAGGACCAGGGCGCCCTCCCTTTTGTTGGGCCTGCAGGACGTGGTGGTTTGGGTGGAGGCCGTGGTGGCTTTGTTAGGAGTCGCGGTGGTTCGGTTATGCGCCGTGGTGGCTCTGTCACTGGTCGGGGAGGCTTTGCCAGGGGTCGTGGCCGTGGTGGTTATGCCACAGGCTGGGATGGTGGTAGGCGAGTACAGGCCCTGTCAGGTGACGATCGGGGCTTTGAGGCAGCCGGTTCGGGTGGTGAGGCCCGGGATGCTGGAGGTGGGCCTCCCTCTGAGGGGGCGGTCAGGCGGCAGGTCAGGCGGCAGGTTGGTGGGGGGGCTCGCCGTCTGTCTTGGGCTATGGAAGTGGAGCAGGTTGGTGCGATCAATCCTTTAGCCCTGGGTGATGGTTTGGAGGCGCTGGATGGCCTGGCAGACGGGCATGCGGGGGGCCATCCTTCCACCCCGGGATGAATCGATCGATTTTGAGTTGGAATGTGCGCACCTGTTGAATGCAAGATCTGTGATGAAATGCATAACAGAGATCATCATCCTCATGTCCCGAATAGGGCTCGGGACCACACCCATACTAGATAATCCAGAGATCACATCAGGCCGTAACTGAGGAACCATTGATCAAGAAACCGATGAATGAGGGATCATCTCTGTGTGTGTATACATAAAAGACATCTGCAACGGTCATGTCTAACCTTGGAAAGCTGCTCCAAAGGTTAGTTAGAACTCCGAGATTCCAGCTGACCATATATTCCAACACCCCCACTCAAAGGGATGCCAAAATGCAATGAAGGCTCCCTTTGAAAACTGCCAAATGGAATCTCGTAATTCCAAAATCCATCACTTAAAGTGTTGCTGTTTCTTAACGCCCAACTTAATGCAAGCCCAAAAATGGAAATCAACTAAGCAGATCTCAGGAAAACGAATTCAGGAACTGAACAAGATCACTGTTGTGCAATGATCATGATCATCAAAGACGTCTTCTACTGCATTTTAACAAGAGGAGAGTCCAAATTTGGCCCCCCCCACTGCCGTTCTTGGAACTCATGATCACTGTAAAATAGAATCCTCCAGCCACGTGCTGGCACAGGAACACTCAAACACAAGAAGTCCAACCTTGGTTCTGGCCGTTGCTGGCACTACCTGAACCATCAAGGATATTATCCAGTCCAGTCTTCATACTGGGACAAACAAGCTACGCAGTCCAAGCTTGGCACAGATAAGGAACTACCTTCAATGTCCCCCACTGCCGTTCTTGGCACTGTCGCCATGATCCATGTACAGAAACAAATGATCCTCTAGCCACATGCTAGAAAGAACATTCAATCAAAAAGAAGTCCAGGCTTGGCCCCTGGCCGTTCCTGGCACTGCCACTGAAAAAAGTATAAATTCATCACATATTCCACTTTGCCGCGTGCTTCCACTTTGCCCAGGGCAATTAGAATCTTCATTGTGCCACTTAGCTCCATTTCAAGGTGACAACAAACCCAACGCTACACAATCTTAAATAATCAGATATCTCATACTACACTGCTGCTTTTCTCTCGGGCAAGAAAGATACTGCCCCCTGTTGAGCAAACAAGTCTACAGATGATGATGACACTGCAGCAGATAGTTGAGCGATCCTTGTTTTTTCTGGATTATCAATATCCATGATAACCATACATCAAAATGCACTTGCACCAGATCCATTTGCTGATGCTCTTAATCGTGGCATGCAAAGAGAACTCTGTGGGTGCAAAAAGACATTGGGCTTGGGCTGTGGTGGAAAATCTGGCTTTGATGTATTTTTGCCTTGGATCTTGGGCTTGATCTGGTACCTGCATCCAGAGAATCAGATTGCTCCCAATCGAACCAAGAAAGAATATGCATGTTAGACAAATCCCATATCCATTCCATCATGCTCCTGCTGTTTCACTGTGCAGCAGCAATTACCTCTACAAACATTGCACTGGTAGGAGAAGAACTTGATTTGTAAAACTCCACCACATGTAGAGTAGCAGTAATGCTAGTTTCTATTGCAATAGACCAGAAGCTTTCTCATATTCTTTCTCCTGCCACATGCAGCATCCGCTGTCTTCAAGGCATGTGAGCCAGACACCCCTCATTGATGGAGTCAAGCCTCAAGGACCAGTCATTGTCTGCAAAGAAAAAGGGGTGGTCATTGCCTTCCTACGAAATGGCGTCAAGGTTGAAGCTATGTCCCTGCTTTCTATTTCTCCATTCCAAGTTTCTCGCATCGCACATGGAAAATTATCATGGATGCCATATAATCATCATAAATGGAAAGATGGCATCACTACAATGCCAATAGCTTCGGCAAAGGAAACTAGAGTCTCAAGAAACTGAGTTTCTTCAAAGAATTTGCCACAAACCTTCTTTTAGCATCAAGAACAAAAAAAAAAAACTTCATGGTCACTAACAATCACATAAGACAATGATCACCAGGTCCCAATCAGAAGCACGTTCAATGCATCATCCATATTCTTTTGAAGTGTTTCCTTTCCAAACAAATCTGGCAGTACTGTAAAGCACGATCTTGGGTAGAAAATAAGTTGCAGCAGAAGCAATCAATTAACAGCACTAACTGTGATGCCCCAAATTCCAATTTGCAAGATGTGAGACCCTGCATCTCAGAGTGGAGCCGAGAAGATGGACAAAGTTCTTCCATGAGACCAAGTTCGTAGTCGAGGCTCCTACCATGTGGAGGCCTGAATCAAGAAAATAATATTTCTTCACAACTTCATAGCAGTCTGCAGTGCACAGCAATTCCTTGGGAAACATTGCAACATCACTGGCTGCAAAATCGCCATTTCCATCATCTGGATACAGCTTTACTTCTGCCATTAGGTATTTGCAAGCAAATTTACCTGCTTTGCATCCACGGTTTCCAGGCAGGAAGATCGAGCTCAACAAAGTGATATGCAGAAGGGTTAAGCCCCGTGTGACGCTCCCTGACACTATACGATGCTCCCATCGTATAACGCCGGGGACTTTCCCCTTCCCAATGGCTGACACC
>JAANSK020264605.1:0-21813 GCA_011763485.2 Isoetes engelmannii
AAAAGGAAGGTAATAGACAAATTGTGGCAGAATCCACCGACCAAGATGTGCTTGTATAGATTGCATATGAATCCAAATCTAATGCAGGCTAGGCACTTACAGGAAAACATCTTTATAGGTAAGAAGCATGCTATCAGCCGGCTCCGTCTCAGTTCACATAGACTGGGTGTGAAAGCTGGTCGTTGGTGCAACTTTCCCAGGGAAAGCAGAACATGTAAGGTTTGTGGTGGCACAGAATTGGAGGATGAGCATCATGTGTTGATTGTATGCCCAGCATACGAGTTATTACAGATTCAGTATGGCATCAGAGTAGAGAGTTTATTATAATTATTTGCTTTAGATGCAAATGTAGTTGGTGCTTTTGTGACTGATATATTAAAATCTAGAGAAACATATGTAGAAAGAAATATGTCTATATTGAGAGTGATAATGATTATGAAGAGAGAGCTGAGGAAGTCCTACATGAGGATTCTCAGAAGAACTGTTGTAATTGCACTTTTTATCGTCTTATAGACCTATGAGGTCTCCGCAGACGTAATAACATTTCATTTCATTTCATTTCTATGGACGAACAACCAATAGGCAAGCATCAGTATTAAACGACGATGGGGGCCCCATGTGGATGGAGGAAATGGATGCTGAAGAGTTGATGTTAGCAGGTTGGGCTAGATAATCGGAAGACAAGGTGTACGCCACCTATATGGGTAAAATGGTGCAGGAAATGTGCAGTGGTTTAGATTTGAGAATTCTCAATGGACTAAGTAGATTTCCAGGATCAAGGAAGTGTACCTGTAGGGGGAAAAGTATCGTAGAATATGTCATTGGAAGAGAACATGTCTCACAAAGAATGACACAATTAATAGTATGGGAGCAGCCGGAATCAGATCATGTTCCAATATCGTTATTTGGAGGTAGGCAACATACCTAGTCATGATAAAGGAAACATGCAGAGGCACTATGTGAAGGTAGACTGGAAAAAGGAAGCTCTGTATAAGAAAATGTGTGAAACAGGGATCTCAAGATTGGGAAATATAGCACATGTGGAAGAGTTAGATAAGGAAATCACACAGCTTATTCTTGGTGCTGGTATATCATAGCAAGGCCTGGAGGTAGGAATCGCTTGCGCAACTCAATTAGGAAGCTTCAAGCACCGGAGTTGAAATAATCACAGAAATAAGTTGTGATTCTGATATTCCAAGCTTAGCATGCTCCAAAAAGGCTTGGATATACAAAAGGCCGGAGAGAAAAGGGCGTCCGAGAACCTGCAACATAGAGAAAAGAAAAATCAGAGCTCTCTTTTACCTTTCTGATCATAGCCTGCCCGCCTGCCCACCAGCCAGCACAACCTCCCGCCATAGCAAGCAACTCCCGAAAGAACAGGGGATGTCGTACAGAAGAGGTTTGAAATTTTATGGGATATTAGCAGAATATTCTAGATGGTGATTTCGTCCGGCAAAATATTTCGGGGGTGATTCCTCCGAGAGGTATTCGTCGACAGGCCGACAGCTGAAATTTACCACCTGACATTGTCAGTGTCAGGTACTCGAAACGGGTCTCCACAATGGATCTGGTTCGGGGGAGAGTTTGGTGATTCTGCGAGAGGGATTAACTGCGAAAGAATCACCAAAACAAGGATAAAACTATTTTCACCGGCAGCGATGGTGGAGTGGAGATTTGGAGGGATTTGCGATTTGCGGGGGATAGCCGGAGTGGAGATTTGGAGGGATTTGCGATTTGCGGGGGATACTTTTACCCTGGTTTGGGGGATCCTGGAGATAATTTTTGGGGGGATCCCGGTCCTCCTCCGGGATCCCACGTGACTCCGCAGTACCGGTGTAGAAAATCTTGCCCCTTATATGGAAGATCAGAATTTTTTGTGGTGGGTTTTTCTCCTTCGATCCGAAATGGAATCGGATGGGATCAGTTCAGGGGTGGTCGGAATCAGCTGGAGCAGAGGCGCAGCTAGGAGCGAGGGAGGAATCGATGCGAGCGCCTCCGGGATAGAGGAGCTATGATCCGGGCAAAAAAAGCCCCAAAACTGTGCAGTAACCCATTAACTGTGCAGTTAATTCCCGGAGGAGGGGATCCCTCGCCCAAACCAGGGTGAAAGTATCCCGCGCCCGATTTGCGATTGGAGCAGGGCAGCCAGAATAATCGATTGTGAGAGTTTGATTCGGTGTCAATCTTGGATGCACAGTTTAATGTCAATCTGGAGTCGAAGCATCTTCTTGCTTCAAGCTGAAGCTTCGACTCCACTATGCTTGCTTCGAATCCGAAGCTTCGACGAATCTGAAGCTTTCTTGCTTCGAATCTGAAGCTTCGACGCCATGGCTGGATCAGGGCAGTAGTCCACCGTACCGCCATTCTTCTGATGGAACAGCCACGTGGGTGAGCATGCCCTAAATGCAGAAGTCATGCGTGTTTTTGGTCCGGAAATTGTAGAATGCAATCGCAGATTGGGAAGAAGCGAAGGCTTACTGGAACACAGGAAAAAGTACACCGAGAAGAATGGAATATGACATCGCTGCTTGCTCGCCGTCCGACGGTCCCTTTTACGTTTTGAAGTTGTAAGAATGTTTTAGCATTTTTCTCTTAAAGATATGATGCGAAGAAGATTGTTGGCCTGCATACCATATCTCAGAAAATATTCAAATCTCAATTCTGTAACTATACAAGAAATTATCAAAATGTAACCTACAGCAGGCTTCCAAATTTGTTATGGCTTGGAACACCTCCATATTTCTAGAGAAGCTGTATAAGATAGCATGCTTTTCTTCATACTCACGTTATGTTCAAAATTTATTTCTGCTGTGGTGGACGTCTAGCTTCCTTCACCAATGCTTGCAATCTTAATTTGTCATCATCTAGATCTGGATGGCCAGCCCCAAGATGATCCTGTTTTAATCTTAGTATATCCTCTGTAAGTTTTATCGCATCGTCGAGTCTACAAGAGAAATGAAGATATAAAAATTTCAGGATCCTAGTTGCTATGAAACAAATGTAATTGTTAACTTTGAAGTAAGTAGGAGATAGAAAATGGTTTTGCAACTAGTGTTAGCAATAGGGCTACCATTAGTTCAGAATAGTACCTGCCAAGAGCATCATATGTAGCTGCCAAATTCCTGCAGACATCAAGAGTATCAGCATGATCAGGGCCACATGTTTGTTCTAGAATGCATTTTCCTTCTTCGAAGAGCTCAGCTGCTTCAACAATGTCATGTAGTTCTACACTAGCTAGACCCATCTGGTTTAATAAAATTCCCACAGTGGACATATCTTTCTTGGATCCTGATCTGAGCTTTAGCAGTGCACTTTTGCAAGACATATATGCCTCATGGAACTTGCCCATCACATAATATAACACACCCATTTGTGCTTCGATGCCTGCTACGACGCTCTGTTGACCTGGCAAGCTCTCTAAAATACTCAAGGCTCTCTTAAGTAAAGTCAATGCCTGTTCATGCTCGTCTATAGCTTCATAAAGTGATGCTACTTCTGTTAATCCACTTGTGACCTCATCAACTGCATGTTTTGTGTCATGCTTCCCATATATTTTGAAAGCACTTTCACAATAGGTTCTCGCTTCTCTCTGTCTTCCAGTTTTCACATAAAGATGTGCAAGGCTGATATAGACTGAGGCCACAGATGTATGGTCCTCGCCTTTTGCAGATTTAAAAACAGTAAGAGCTTTCTGGTAAGAAAATACAGCATCATCATAACGCCCAAGGGCTACATGTGTGTCTCCGATAGAAACTTGAACCGACGCTGCATCCACGTCCTTCCCATTGGAAATAAGAGACATGCTAGCCAGCACCAAATACTCCAATGCTGCCTCATGGTCTCCCTTACCGCTGCAAATAAGTGCCATTAACCTTCTGTCTGCTGCTTCTTCTACTGAACCGGGTGCACTATACTCAGTATGTATCTTCAGCAGATGGTTGCACAACTCTTCTGCTTCCTTGAACTGCATAGCCTATGTGTAGGAAACAGAAACATGACCATTATATTTAGTTTCAGTTAATCGATTAGTAAGCAAAACCAGCTTGTATCCACTAGCATTTTTATTTAAAGTAGACACATGGATGCATTAGTTTATAGAATATCAGTATGTACCTGGAGATGTGCTTCTGCCAAGTAACGGCAAGTGCGTGCGACACGATAATCCATCTCTCCAAGGGCATTCTTCTGAATTTCATATGCAGAAGTATAAGCTTGCAGAGAGTCCTCATGTCTTCCCATCAAAACCAAGGTATCTCCCATGTGCATATAACCAGAGAATATAGCAAGAGCATGATCTAATCCATCATCTACACTTATAACAGACACTGATTTTTCCAATGCAGACATTGCCTCTTCAAACCTACCTAGTCGACAGCATACAGCAGCAAATACATGTAAGCTCATCACCAGTTCCATATCCCTTTTTTCCTCTTTATTATTTTCAAAATATTTCACTGCCTGAGAAGCATAATCCAGAACCTTCATGGGACTGGAACCCTTCTTGTTAAGGGACTTTGCAAGTTTAAGAAGGATTGGACCCGCAGGCGGCGAATGGATTCCTGAAATGCCATTTCCATTTTCAGCCCTTTTCATAGCTGGATTTGCTGTGTCTGTCACCTCGTCAATATCTTGACTCTCTTTCTTCTGAGATGGTGATTTTGCAGTGCCTGTGCTTGTCCTTTGAAGGTTAGACTTTGGTAGTTTGTGTTTGTCAGGACTAATTCTGGGCGGCCTACTAGGACTCTTGGGAGGGGTTTTGTTAGCTTCATCATAGGCACTGATTCTGGTAGATGGGCTTTTTGGGGAATTAATCTCCCTCTGAGTGATTGCTTGTGAAGATGGACTCTTGGGAGGATTCTCCTTGTCAACATCTTTGGATTTCAAGGATGGACTTTTTGGAGGATTTTCCTTGTCAATCTCTTTATGAATGATGGATCTCGAGGATGGACTCTTCGGAGGATTTTCTTTGTCGATCTCTTTGCGACTAATTGTCTTCAAGGAAGGGCTTTTGGGACTTTGGCTATAGGGACCCTTGGGAGGAGTGGCCTTGATAACTCTATTTAGGGATGGGCTGTTGGGAGCAACGTCAGGACCCTCCTTTCCCTTGGCTATGGCAGACGTTTCTTCCTTGTTGTCTTTTTCAGTATTCAAGCTCTTCTTTACAGCCCTAGGGCTCTCTTTTCTATTCATATGGGGGCTCTTTGAAGAGAGATCCTTTCCATCCTCTTTGTGTAGACGTGCTTTCACAGCCAAACTTTTAAGAGTATCCTTGTGAGGAAAGGACTTAACCGATATCTCCTTCTCATCTCTTCCCTCTGCAGTTTCCTTTCTTTCAAGATCTGTACTCCCCTTGTCAACATTAGTGCTTTTGGCATGATTTGAAGATGGGCTACTAATGGGTTTCTGTGGAGATCTCCCAGTCCTCTTTGGGCTAATTACATCTTTCCGCTTCTGTGTAATTTTTTCTGCATTTTTTGGCACAGAAGCACTAACAGTTGCAACATCTTGTGACTGCAAAGGCAAGTTTTGAGGACTAACAGATACATCAGTTGAAAAAGGAATGGCTTCCAGACCTACCTGGGTTTGTTCTTCGCAGGAAATGTGTTCTGCAGAAGGCAAATCTGGAGACTCCTCTTCTTGGCTGTGCTGGACTTCGGCAACCTCTGCCACATTAGTTGCGTCTTCAACCATAGCTTTGCCACCAGCCATTATCTGTTCTGGTGATATATTTCCATCGGGACCTTGTTCACAACTTTGCTGGTCGGGATTAGAATTGGTCCCTACCATTTCTGTCGTCATGGGCGGCAAATTAAGCGGCCTAGTTCTTCATATTTCTCAGATCAAGGCCGAACCCAATTCAATTCTGCTTTGAAAAGTATATACTTCAATAAAATAGCAATGCTGTTTCTATCAGATTGCTCGCATCAGAAGCAATGCTTGGAAAAGCAAATTCTTCTTATCCTCCAGTCCCAGTGCCTGAAAGCAGCAGCGGGACCGCAACCCTGCTACAGGTACTGGAGAACCCAGCTGGAAAACGCGCAGATCTGAGGCAAAAACGCCAAATCTGGCAACAAATCAGACAAAAGAGCTGCAAAAATCTCCAAATGCCTGGTTAAGAAGCACTGAGATGAGTAGTTTATTGCAAAAATCAGAACAGATATACCATGCACTAGGAACCCAATGCCGATTCTTCAGACCAACTAACAGTGCATATCATTATTGATTGGCAGGAGGGCGCAAGGAAAGAACCTATAGAATTATTGGGCGCTTGCTTGCTTTGCAACATAAGTAAAGGCCGGCATTGAATTGGTCCTAGTCCGATGAAGGTTGAAGTTGGGAAGAGGTCCCAAATGGGGGCCATTAAAAAAAAAAGGGCCCATTTGTGGCCACCCACCTTGGACCTCTCCACACATAAATATGTATAGAACAGAATGTCACCCGATTAGGAGACCTGTGGGATCTCTTGATATCAACAAAACCATGTAGAAATGTATGATCTCCTATGTAGATTTACTTGAAATCTGCATCGCGAACACTCATGAAACCATGTAGAAATGTATAATCTCCTATGTAGATTTACTTGAAATCTGCGCCACGGACACTGATGCCTCTCTTACCTTTCACATCTTGTCTAGTCTCCAGTCTTCTTCTTCTTCTCGAGTCTTCATTGCGTAGGGCCATGTAGTTAGGCTGCTTGCAGCTATCACAACCTCCACACACACACCATACTTTGCATCATGCACTCGTTTCATGTCTGATCTGCTTGGTCACATTAGGATACGCCGATATTCTTCTTATCATGGACGATCTTAGGATATCATAGACGATTTTGGGAAAGAATTATTGGTTAGTATAGACAATGCTACCAAACCAACTCTTGAATAATAGACAATACTACCAAATCAAGTCTTGAATAGAGGATTATGATCTTGTACCAAATCAATGTCTTTGAGATGTGGGGTTCATCATCATACAACACGAAAACTGGGTGGTTCATTACGTCACTGGAATGGAAGTAGGGCCTACTCATTCCGCTCAACATGTAAAAGGTCTAGGTATCAGGTAAATTTTGGTTTCCATGTTGTAGGGGAACTGAGATTGGGCGCAACATTCTGCAACCTCAAAAGACACGTTCTCAGTTGCCGCCAGTCATAGGATCCCTTTTGAGGTTGCGAATTGCTGCTCACCAATCTTTGTTCCCCTATCATACCATAAACAATCACTTTTATTCTCCTTCTTATCATGAATGAATACAATAAATTCTTTCGATCGCAGGACCCCTTCTGAGGTTGCAAAATGCTACTCCCAATCCCCATTCCCCTATACATACCATAAATAATCACTTTTATTCTCCTTCTTATCATGAATGAATACAACTAAATTCTTCTTTATCTCCATTTGATGTCATGTGTAAAGTGGTTGATAGCTTGTTCAAATATGGAGGAATGTCACCATATGTATTCAATCTTATCTACCTAATTTTGTAGTTCATATCCCCGAAGGCATATCTTGTAACATAAACCAAGATACTCCCTACAAATATCCATGAATTTTACTCTAGTTAGGATATGTGATACTCAATTTTGGCCTTGCAAAACTTGATATTTAAAGTTCAGTTGGTAAAAAAAGAACATTGTGAGAGCCTAGATCAGAGGGCGGTGGCTATGGTGCTGGGCTATGACGCTTGGCCTGATATCACTGGACTTCGCCGGAGGATGCGTAGACTCTGCCTTTCTTGCTCCATCCTTCACACATCTCCTAGATTTCATTTCCCTCTTAACAAATCATTCTAATCTATTTTTTCTCTCTCCCAAATCCGTCCATTCTACCTCTCCCTAAGCATTCTCCGCATTTCTTCAGCCCTCTGCTTCGATAATCCTTCTGCCATAGACCATTTCGCCATCTAATTCAATTTTTTTAATTTCTGTCTCATTTTTTCACTTCCTTTGCCGGATTTGACCGTTTGGTTTCCCAAAATATAGCGGATAGCACAAACGTCAAGAACACAATGTGCAACATTTTGTATAAGGGAAAGTCCCTCTGGGCTTGATTCTGGAAAGAAAACCCTACCGACCCCCGGAGCGGGGAGACTGGGTTGATCATACAGAATCAAGCCCGGAGGGACTTTCACTCAAAGTGAAGGTCGGGCAGGTTGGGGGATTCACCTATATATATTTTGGATATGACATTTGCGTTCCTAGGGTCATAAAAAAATCCCTCATCTACCCGTCTTCACAACAAAAAACCCTTCTCATACATCCCAGTCATCCCCTATATTTATAACCCATAAAGTATTTCTACATACCCCGTATTTCTCAAACCATATGAAACATTACTTAATTCACCGAATCTAGTGAAAATGTTATTTATATATGATTAAAAATAAGAACCTCATTATAAATGAAGAACCCTTTATGTATCTCCTACGTGATCAAACAAAAAAAAGTGTATTTTGCAGAGTAAGTATACATACGCAATTAGTAATAAAAAAACACATTTCTTCCATGATGATGGTTTTTACGCAAAACAAATGTGAACTCCCTTTCGCTTTTCAACCGTAGATCTGTGCTAAATGCACGATCTAGATTAGCTTGGTGCAGAATGTGGAGTAGCGGGTGGAAGGAATATCATAATGTGGAACAATAGTACAGAATGTAGACCAGCAACGACAACAGGTGACATCCATAAGAAGAATTATGGCCATGTGTCACGATCGGATTTGCCCATACAGTGAAATCAGCCTAGGCATCCTTTACGTCCAACGAGGATGCAATACTCCAATAGCTTCTTCTCTGTTTCATAATCTATTGGCATCAACGGAACCTAAGCTTCACAAAAAGCTCAAAATTGGTTTCTTTAGCTCCTTTGTTTGTCTTGGATAGTTGTGTTTTGTGGTTCTACATCATTTCTTAATATTTATAAGGGTTCTGTTTCTGACCAGGTTTCTTTAGATTTTTTAAGTGTCCTTCATTCCCAGGCATGAACTGGTAATAAAAGGCTGATATGATCCCCTGCTTGATTGTTTCCATAGTCATCAACAACATCTTATTCTAGAATGTGTGCCTAGTGCACATGCAAACATAGTAAGGAACATCCTCATAATTGTCAAGTACGACAAAAGAGGCGTCATCTAATTTTTCATCATTCGCAGCATAAACACCTGCAAGCTCAAGCTCTTCATTAGTGTCCCTGCCTATCTGGTTGGGTTGCAGTTTTTCAGCTTCCAAAGTCCACAATGCTGTAAGTTCTCAGAGTTATGCCACTGAAAATTCAGACTTGATTCTTAAATAAAAAAGGTAAGGGACCTCCATATACAAACAGTTGGATCATCGGGATTTATTGCTCACAGAAAATGGACAGAAAGAGTCCCAGGCAATGTTTCACAGTTAGAGTGTGGATCCCTATCTATACCCTATTCTATAACTTCCCAAATAACCCTACTTGTATTACATCTTCTTTGCCCAGGGGCATAACAAGCAGTAGAAGCATTAATTATAGGCAAACCATATCTTTCTTTGCTCATCAGCTAGAAACCTCTTTTCAATTGCACCCTAGCCGTCATGCTCCACTTTCCCATGACCAAAACCAAAGAAGTTCCATTGCACCCTTATTTTGTAGATCTGATAGAACTTAGCAATGCTTAGATAGAATGCACGCGATGACTTGAATTGTGCAGCATCCATCTGACCATACAACATGGATTTTCAAATGTTTGTGACTATTCTCCTTCAGCCATTGGTGATGTTTCTTCAAAGAAGTCTGCACAAACTATAAATCATGTTTCCTCACATCAAAAATATAAAAATGAGCAGTTTTATCCAAAACCCCATCTACTTTCAACATTGTAACATGAACCAAAATGCTGATCTGTTCATTGTTCCAATGTTCAGATTGAATCTCTGTTAGGGGTTGCAACGTGTAATTCTCTGCAAAATCTATGACAAACAAGACAACATCATCCCTCGAAGTTTCAACACATTTCTTGAATTGCATAATCTGCCAATTAGCTGTAAAATTATGATACGTAAATACTGCAATATTATTAAATAATCTATCAGTCATAGTCTTCATGTTTCCTTTATGAGAAACCTATTCCATTCTTCTAGAAGTCCCTGCTTTAGTTGCCTCATTGACATATTGGTATACTTGCCAGTCAACAACTGCATCTCCAGTAGGGTCTTTTTCTTGTGGGTATAATTGAATTTGTTTTGTGCCACAATGCTTACACTCTAGTTTGACACAATCCAGTCGATGCCACTCTTCACCATCTACCTTCTCATAAACTATTGCTCTCCAAAGTGAGATGAATGTTGGAAATGTCTGAGATGGAGTCTGACATATACCATCATGGCTGTCTGCAGCACAGGCATTGCATGAACATGTACAATTAACATGTGTCTTGGTCCTCATAGTATTAAAAGCTTTTCTATACAGCTCAGACTGTTCATGCTTCACACATGAACGTGAGTTTCTTTCTTTCAGCCTGCGTATGCAAGTGGATTTAAGTAATTCAAATCTCCTGATAACTAGCTTGATCTTTGGATCTTGTTCCTTGAACAACTCATACAATTCTAACAGGAATGCTTAGCTATCAGTTTGTCATTGTTGTTAGCGCGCTTTACTTTCTGAAGTCCATCTCTAATGTTTTCCATCATGGAAAGCTTGACAATGGCTTCATAGGAATTTTTAATAATAGGTTCGAAGAAGAAATTGAGTCTCTCACTTGTAGCATCCTCATAGCCATGACCTTTCTTTGTTCCGGCCTCAATTTACAGGCCTCCTCCAAAATGCAGTCCACAGCAATGTCTACTTTGCATTTGATCTCTTTGATTGCATATCCAAATCTGCTGCTACAAGTTGATTCAAAATGCTTGTGTTTCCCTCTGTTGGACTCCCCTATTATTGGGCAATCGAAATCATCCATGGTACATTTGCAATCAAGTTTCGAGTTACAAATATCCATCTGTCTGTCAATTTCGAGGTTGAATTCTTTCGATCACAGTTGATCAGACTCTTTTCATGCCAAGAAGGTCTGACCTTATTCAAAATTGAAATTCCAATTGAACGGAAAAAGAGATATTTTTTTTTTCCTTTTTTTTGGGGGGGGGGGAGAGGGGGGGGGATTGGGGGCAAATTCTTGATTTCAATTGATCTGGATCGATTTCTATGTAGTTTTCTGTGTCGAGAATGAAATTTTCAGCAGAATCAATCCCTTATCAAATATGATCAGGAGTTCGTTATAATGTGGCAAAAAAAGACCCAAAAAAAAACTAATATTCGAGCATTTTGTAGCGCATATGCATTGAAATCTATTATAAATGTGCTACATTCTCTACTTCAATTTAAATAAAATGTAGTACACCGTAGCACGCGTTTACCCTGCAGAGCTGTTCAAGTCATGGCTCACTCACTTTCAGTGCAGGGTTCCAGGGGTTGTACCACCACAACGGCCACATCTGATCCTACTGGATGGACATTCCAGTCATGTGGACTTAGAAGTCATTTTGGCTTTCAAAGAGCAAGGCATCCACTTTGCATTGCTTCCAGCTCATACCTCCCATAGGTTGCAACCCTTGGATGTTGCATGCTTTGCAACATTCATGGCTGCCTTAAAGAGGATGAGAGCAAAACGCATGGTCATGAAGGGATGGCAGGAACCTAGAAGGGAGGAAATTGCTAAGATAATATCTAACTCAATTGAGGCAAGATTATCTCCAGAAAACATAAGGGCTGTCTTCTTGGCCATTGGAATATAGTTTCTTTTGACTGCTCTAAAGTCAAGACGTCCCCAATTGAGGAGGTCATACAATTAGAACTGGCCAACAAAGAGAAGGGCCAATTGTGGCTGACGAAGTGGTTTACTATTCTGTCGTTCAATACTCTGAAGAAGAGGAGGATGGTGAAGGAAGTGAGGCCAATGAGTAGCAAGACGAGGAAATCCCAATTAGCATACAAGATGATGATGTCGACCATATGAGGTATGAAGTTTTTCACCTTGGCCATTAAGGTTTACATGAAGGCCAAGGTTCAAGGGGGTTTCGGAAGGGCTAGTTGAGCATGTGAACTTAGGTGAGTAGGATGCTTTACCCCAAAATTTAGAACAAAGGAGGAACGTACCTCCAACATTTAAGGTTGCAAAGGCATATGGGTTTGGCCTTGGGAATGAGATGAATTCCCAAGCAAGAGGGTTTGCCACCGTCAACATGCCCCTTAGTCAACACAAGAGATGATCAATAGAAGGAAAGGCAAGAGGACTGAACTGCATGGTTTGGTCCATATCAGTAGTGTTGCCTTCTGTGACAAACTGAGGCTAGAGATGAAAATGAAGGCTGAAGCTGAAAGGCACAAATATGAGAGGCTAAAAATTAATCAATCTAAAGCTTTGAGGAAGAGGTTTTTTAGGGAGGAGGACAAGAAGAGGGCCCAGCTGAAGAGGCTAAAAAAGGAGAATAAAAGGAGGGCTGATGCTGAATTCAAATTGAGTACCAAAAAGCTCAGGACATTCATGTACCCTAATGGGAGGTCTAGAGTGGCATCCATATTTAGTTGCCAGAAAGCAAACAATTTGGATGCCAAAAAAAGGAGGCTGGATGTCTAAAACAGACTGAGGCTCAAAGGAGGTAAAAGTCCTATTCAAATCGATGTAGTAGGGCATAATGAGGCCAGCGAGCAGTGCATCCCAAACATCCAGGCAGATATGTTAATGTCCCGTGTAACAATTGAGGGCCACATTCCTCTTGTGAGGTCAATTCCAAACAAAGAGGCAACAATCACATCACGTTGCAAGAGTTGGGATTTGCCTGTCCACAAGGTGCTGAGGACAAACCTAACAGGAATGCTTGAGGAAGAGGAGTATGTAGGTAATGAGATGGGGATGGATACACAATCTTGAGTCAGGTATATAGATGTACATAAGGGAATGCAAGATGTAGTGGCAATCGACCAGAGTCATTAGAGGGATGGTGGAGGATGGGATAGACCATGACATAATCGCCAAGATTAAGGAGATGGATGTGAGTTTTGCAATAGCTTGGCATGAGGAAATGGCCTAGTTATGTCCACACAAACAACTAATTGTTTTATGTTATAACTTTTTTCAATGTCTTACAACGTGAATTTACTATTTATAGGTCTCGTCTTGTACACCAGCATTCCAAAAGACAGAAGGGGTCACAAAAGATCGTCCTGTCCAAACTGATTCAACAACATACGATAGTGATGAGACTGTAGATGAAAAGGGCCAGGCAGATTAATTGCTTACTCACAAATTATTGACTTGTTTGTTAAATGATCAGGGATTAACCTGAATTTGTATCCACAATGTTTATTGCAATATTATATACCCGAGCTTATGATCAAATCATCTCGGGTTGTAGGATCCTTTGAACGAAAGAGGACATGTAAACATGAACCCGAGGGCTGTTAAACCGTTGCACATTTAGGAAACATCAATTTTTAACATTCTGATATCCAAAACTATGCACATTAAGGAAACAAATAGGCCTTAACAGTCTGATTTTTAGAAATGTGCACATTAAGGAAACACGGTTTTGCATCAACACAAACACAAAATGCGTGAAGACATTAGAAAAGATAACATGACTATATATCCAACAAGGGTTTAGTATATTGGTGTCACTGAAAAAGTATACAGGGGTGACATCTTGAAAACTTTGTTGACTACGTGACATAACCCTTTGCCTTAACAATAGGAAAACAAGAAAGGGGAGGGGGGGGGGGGGGGGGGGGGGGGGGGGGGGGGGGGGGGGGGGCCTCTAAAGTCACCACCTCGCAGTGCATCTGAGCATCATCGCGAGCAATTGCCAAGGCGCCAGCGACCTCCGGGTCGCAGCTGAAGTCCAGGCAGTAGCATGGATGATCCCGACTTGGGCCACCAAAACATTGTGGAAGAGCACACAGTTGGGAGGAACAAGCACAGTTGAGCTGATGTCAGATGAAGAAGCTATCATGTACCTTGCGTTGGGCGAGAAGGACTAGCTTTCTCCGCCGAAGAACCAATTCCTAAGGACTAGGCGGGATCTTCGGGTATACTGAGAAGTTCGATCCATCTTGGTTGGATGTTTGCTGCATGCAACACAGAGTTAGATGGGTGAGGATAGTCTTACCCTGGTTTGCGTGATCCCAGAGGTAGAAATTCTGTCCTCCGGTATCACCACTAGTTCTCGTCGTTGACCGTACTGATACACGTCAGTGGTCCTGGAACAATTTCCTGAACGTCCGTACTAATTTCGGCCTCCGGTATCACCGTAAAAAGTGCAGGCTAGTCCCCACCTCCAAAATCACCATCATTGTGATCCCGGAGGGTGGTATCACCATGTTCCAGGCTGATAACAGCGAGGTTATTAGCCTTCGGTGTTACTGCCCTCTGGGATCCCCCCGCCCTGCCGTACTCCGGTTTCACCCTCACCATTGATCCAAGATAGCCAACATCTGGGATCTCCCTTTCTATGGACTGCCATAAGCCGTCCACATGGTATCATCTAATCCGTCTATTTGAATTAATTCTGGACGGCGTTCACAGTCGTACTCTGTCCAACCGAGACATGCCATGTCATCTCTAGTGATACCGGAGGATGGGAACACCAGCTTCAATTGGCCAATGGACGACTGCCACATCAGAATTGGGGATTCCAGATGCTGGGAGTGGATCCTGACGATGGCTAAGTCTGACTCCTGCACGCCAAAGACCTTTGCCCTTTCCGACCATCTATGAATGGAAAAGGCCACTCCTCATGCCAAATCTATCGTCGTTGTCACTGCTGCAGCTGCGTCCAACATTATTTTAAGGTAAAGATAATGCCCAATGCCATCAGAAACAGTGTTCAAACTGTATTTTTTTCTATTATTTAACCCTTCTTCCTTGTTTTGCAGATGGATGAGTCGATTAACCTCGAGATCAGCCTCAACACATCAATAAATGAAAACTGGGATGGCAACATTGAAGGAAACTCAGCTTTTCACTTGCCAGATTGCTTCAAAGACATTGCAGGCCTTGATTCAGAGAGGGAAGTTGTTTCCCCATTGAGGAAGAAACTTAAAAGTGAAGCCAGAAGAAAGGGAGATGCCCGTATTCAGACCCCCCAAAAAAAATGTGAAGTTTCATTAGAAGGCCTGTTGGTGGGGGATTTGGGTTTGAAGCAGAACGGTGATGAACTTCTGAAAACAGTCGACTCTGTTAAGGCTGATGCAGAGGCCCAGCCTGAAGTCTGCAATCTCAACCCCCAGGAGGAGGAAGTCTCGGCCTTGAAGGACTATAGATATGACCAGCTTTCCCGGAAGTGGCTGTGCCAAGTGGGTGACTATACCAAAAAATATAGCAGAAAGGTTGAACTTGAAAATCACAGGTTCAGAGTGCATGAGATTCGTTTTGCTTTCAGGGTTCCAGATGCTCAAAGGGGACATATACCCAAGAAAAGGGTTAGAAATTATGGTAAAGTCTCAATTGAGAGATCCCTTGACCCAGATTACAAGTTCAGCCACAATCTGACCAGAAAGCTTGCAAGGGCTAGGGCCAACGCTGAAATAGTTGCAGAAGATCAAATTGCTCTTGGGCTCCTTGATCGAGCTGAAAAGAATGATTTTATAAACTTGCAGGTTCAAAGGAAGAAGAATCAAGAGCTAGAAAACCAGCCACTCAAATTGGTGAAATCAAGGCAATAATAAGGGACCATCATGGCAACCAACTATCAGACCAGGATATTTGGGGTGATTTGAGTGAAGAGCAGCGGCAATTGGACGAGGATGATGTCAGTGAGGAGGTAAGGGCAATGAAAGGTATGTTCAGTTCCCCTCTTCCTAGAATCGAAGCAACAGGTCCCCAATTGGCCCAATGCCCCCTGCAAAGGCAAAAAATTATCGAGACTTCATGGCCCCGAACCACATTGCATGAAGAAGAGGAAGAGGAAGAGACCGAGAATGCAGATGTTGTGCCTCCCTCCCCCAGCGGCGTTGCAATTTGCAACGTGACGTCGCACGATACTCAATTTTCTTATAGTGAATTCAAGATAAGCACATATGATGTTCAAAGTGGCAGCAAATTGAGTTTGGAGAATGCACAATTTAGTTTGACAAGGCAAGTGTTTAACAAGCTAATTCAACGTCAATGACAACTCCTTTTGAAGGTAAGCACAACAAGCAAACAATGTAAAATGTAGTTCGGCAGGGTGAATATTAATTCAACAAGCAAACAACATTTACAAAATAAATCTGTGCTCGTTGATTGTTTCGAACGGTGTACATAGATCCCCATCTTCTCTCCTCACGATAATATGACATGGTACTGGTATCATATGATGTTCTTCTTGTATTCTCATTCTTGCTAAGATCAAGCTAAGATTTCCAGGTAATAACCTTTATCTGATCCATGCATCATTCCAAAAATGCCTCATTTCTTTGATGTTGTAGTCTCGTATCATCAGGCCTGCAGAAGGAACGTTGGCAGTGCAATTTCAATTTAATCTATCCGGTTGTGTTATCCAGCCCTCTCTGTAAGGTCGGCAGCAAATCGCTTGCCATTGAATTCATCATATCAGAAAAGGAGGCAATGAAATTCTCCACCATTCCTGAAAATTGCTCAACTGCAGAGCAAGCTGACTCCGAGATCGATGCAGACTGCATAGGAGCTTATCTAATGTAAATCTCTATTGTATCTATTCCTATATGTTTTATTTGATGATTTGCTGAATTGAGCTTCTCAGGGCCCTAGCACACTCAATTCTAGTCCAAAAACACTGCCACCATGTCTTCTTTCACCCTACTGCACTGGTTTGTTCTTAAGTGGATCGAAGCCAGGTCCGTGTGGGGCGTATGAGCAGTTTGGTAAGCTTATTCCAGCATCCTGTTTGGCAAAGCCCACTGGAAAATCCAGTATGCATACTTCTTCTTCATTCCTGTCAATGCATGGTAAATCTGGGTTTATTGAGTTTCAATTTTACTTGATTAGATTGGTTAGTTAATTGTTGGTTTAGTTGATTTGATAGACTCGATTTTGCAGTGGCCATTGGAGCCTGTTCATTCTAGTGGCTGATCCCCTGGCATGCCAAAAGCTTGGAAAGCCTTGCCCATGCATTTTGCACTTTGATTCCCTTGGATCCCTCCATGCAGAAATCCGATGATTCATTACATTGTGAGTCTTTTGCTTGCTTGCTTTGCCATTTGTTTCTTTAGCTAATTGATCTTCCTTCACGTTTTTAAGTGATGTGCTTACTAGATGGAAGTTTGTAGCAGCAGCATTGCATAATGCACCATGTTTTTTGATGGAGACTCCGCAGCAGCAAAACACACAAGACTGTGGCATTTATGTCATTGCATATGTTCAAAAATTCATCCAAGACATCTACAGCAAGGAGGACATGAGTCAACCCCTGATATCTTTTAGTCCCTAATTTCTTTTACTTGATTGTCCTCAGATGCTGATCAACAGGGACTGGTTTGCCAAAGAAGATGTGGACAAACTGAGGGCAGGTTTTAGGGTGATGCTGCAGAAACTTAGGGATTGCTTGGCTGCAGGGAAATCTACATTCTACTTGCCTGAGGGTCCAGATCAATTCTCAAGGGTTGTTACCAGGTTGCAGCTTAATGGTCCCGGATGAAGAAATTTTAACGCTCCGCTGAAAAAATGTAACTCTCCACTGTAAATCGGCTAATTTGTGAAGTGAAACTTGCTTGTAGCAGAAGTGACCGAAATGCAATTTGCATCTTTTTTTATTTTTCCCAATACATGTCCCTTTGCATTAATGAATTGTTAGTTTTGCAATTGTTAGTCTTGATAGCTTTGCAACCAAACAGTTTTAAAACCTTCACAAACAAATTTAGTTCAAATACCTCTGATATCCCCAGCCCAATAAGAGTTGACTTCTGGAGGTGATCCCAGAGGATGACATCCCCATTCTACAGTGTGGGGATCCCGCAAAACGGAATCAGATGGCATCTTTTCGAATTTTTTTAATAAAAAATAGATGGTCATCCAGGAAGGCGGAATCAAATGGCATTTTTTTCGAATTTTTTAATGAAAAAATAGGGATGATCCCGGAGGACAGAATCAGTTGGCACCTTTTTGAATTTTTTTAAAGAAAATTAAGGGGTGATCCCGGAGGACGGAATCAGTTATCTCTTTTCCAATTCGATTTAATAAAAAAAATAGGGGTGATCCCGGAGGATAAAATCAGATGGCATCTTTTCGATTAATTTTTAATTAAAAAATTAAGGGTGATCCCGGAGGACGGATTCAATGGCATCTTTTCCAAAAAAAAAAATTTTTAACGAAAATTAAAGGGTGATCCCGGAGGACTGAATTTTCTTCAATGCTGTACTTGGTGATCCCGGATGACGGCATCACTACACAGGTTGACCATTCTTCGGGATGACCTTCAAAGATTTTGAAGGACAATTGAACCATTGGAGTGCTTTCTAATATGTTTTACATTTGCTATTTTCTAATATGCTTCTTATTTCTGCCTTATGCTTTCATTATGCTAGGGACAAACAGACTAAATGCAAGTGATATGTAAATGAGAGCAACCATGGATATTGATGTAATTTGGATAATACAATTAATTTGGATAACTTTCATAATACAAGTCTAATCACCTTGGTGCTTATTTGACCTTGTTAAGTTGAAATACTTTGAGCATGGTAAATGAGAGTGGTGGAATTGGTGGTTGAATACAGGAACTTAGCACTATACAAGTTATTTAATTGTAAACTGTGCATTCCCTTGAAGATTTTGAAGACCATTCAAAGTCTCGGATATATTCAAGGGATAGCATACATTCATTTTAGAGTTTGCACATTTCCACCACACATTTTTAGAGTTGTCGGCACACTTCCTATGGAAATCAACATTAATCTTTTACCAGACCATGATACTGTCTAGCACTCCATAGGACAGTTTCAACAGTGACATCATTGAAGTCACAAGTTAGCCTAGATAGTTGGGCATCGAGGGATCCGCACTGGTGTCAACAAGGATGCTCCCGAAGCAAATCCTTCATAAGGTTTTTTCTCTCTAACTTGCGCACAGTTAGCAGTTCCTCGAACATAGGTTTCAGCCTGTTGCCAAACCATACCTCACCCATAGACAGCAGCCTCTTCAAAGCCTTGACCTAGATAATGAGAGGCTTGAGCATTCTCAGCATGCCTAGGTCTGATGGCAAATCAGGATGTCGACAGATCCTCTGAGCATGTGTTGTTGCTCCTGTATCGTTGAGCAAGAGGTCAATTGGAATCAAAGCACATGAAGAGGTAAGACAAAAATACTCAAGGCCAAAAATAACTCCAAACTTACTTGTCAGTATCTGCAAGGAACCATGCTCAAGCTCAAGAGCAACATCCTCCTGAAGTTCATTCACACGGACTAACACGTCCTTAAGATGGGGGGTTGAGACCTGAAGTCGTTGTGCCCGAGTCCTCACCATCTCCGTTATGTTCAAGTGAATCAAAGCTAAGACGTTTATATAGGGACATATAAATGGTCCGTTGGTAGTAGCCGTTTGGCTATCCGTTGTGAGTAAAAAGTCAAGACATTGCAAATGTGTGGTGTCGACGGTTCTATTCTATTTTGATGGTAATCACGGAGGCCGGGATCTCCAAAGTGGCCTATATCGGATCCTATATCAGCTCGGCCAAGGGGGTTCCCGAAAAACGCCAGGTAACGCCAAAAAACGCCCGGTAACGCCAGGCTCCCGGGCGGAATCTTTTTGCAATTTTTTTAAACGAGGTGATCCCGGAGGACGAAATCTACTGGCATATTTTCGCTTTTTTTTTTTAAGGTGTTGTGATCCTGGAGGATGGCATCACCCTTCTAGCATGGGAGGGAACCATTGAACCTTTGGAGTGTACGTGAATGTCTAACCAAGTGGGGTTCGCGTGGAGTTCTCATCATTCCGAGCATCTTTCTTTTCTAGGGCCATCTATATTTTCTAGGGGCATCATTGGCCCTGCAAATAGGCAGTAGTAGTATTAGAGAACACAATGAGATGGGATTTCGATCACTTCCAATTTCGGTTGTTGGAGACCGGCTCGTCGAAGATGGCGATGGATGGCTGGAAACCCCCATTCTTCTCTAATGAAAGGATGCTGGCGAGACTCAATGAAGTTCAACTGGAATGCTTGCAGCAAATAAAGAAGACCATGCCAACCCTCTTTCAAAGTAAGAAATCTAGTTTCTATTGTTTAGAGATGCATTTTACAGGCTGATGAATTTCTTCAACCTCATGCAGAAGCATTTTTGAGTATGACTGAAGATGGTATCCCCCGAGCAACACTAGTTGATGCTGTTCTTCCTGTTCTTGACCCAGAAGAGTTGGCCCAGAAGATGAGAGTTCTAAAGAAATACGCTATCGGATACAAAACAGCTAAGACACTGCAGCGCTACAAGGAATTCAAGGGCCCAATACCAACTCGTATCCAAGAAATTCTGTGCTTTTGTTGGTGCAGAAGGGACGAAATCGCTAGGGAAATTTTGGATAGGACAGTGTGGAATAATGACCTTCTTGATGCGCAGTTGTGGTTCGCCAGACTTGCTAGTCATAAGAGAAGCATGGATATGTGGTCAAGCAGTGTGCAAATTCAGAAGACGGAGCAATTCTAATGATCAAAAGGTTCACGATTCAGAAGCATCTCATTTTAATAACAAAAGAGAAAATAGAAGATTTGCTGGTAATAAAAACAACATCGTTAGAGAAGGTCATGCATTATGCAACTTAAGAAGGCAGAGCAAGGATAGCATTGTCTAGGTAGCAAACTAATTGAAAGCAATGCAAACGTCAAAGAGAATGCTAGATTACCAGGTTTCACACATTATGTTTCCAGTTTATTATCTTAAGATTTCATTTGTATTTTTCGTGTAATAGGAAGATAAATGTATTAGTTAAAAGGTTCATGCAAATGTCTTGAAATCACCACAAAAGTTGCATTAGTGCTTATTTATCCTTGAAATAGATATCAAGCCATGAGCTATTTTGTATTTTGTGAAGTTATATGACATGTTTTCTTTAGTGCAGATTATTTTTCATTCCATAATGCCTTTAAGAAAATTAGTGCAGAAATAGTGGAGCGTCTAACTCTGCTGAGTTGGGGTGATAAGATGGTTGATGTTGTTTTATCGCAATATACGCATTTCTTATTCCCCTAATTCAGAAAGGTTAGTGAGAATGGGCGGCACTTATGCACTTGTACTTACTTAAGGCTGGCTCACTAGTATATCTCAAGATCAACATCACCATCATGTATGGCTATCTATACTAGCCAGGTCTCCATTTCCATCACATTTTAATTTGGGCAACTAGAAAAATATGAATCCTTTGCTTGTCTTTCTCCTATCATTCATCGTGATGTTAAATGTCATAACATCTTTCTAAATGGCAACCAAGGTGAAGTGAAAATTGGCAATCTCAGACTTGCAGCTCTACCAACTAAGCTAGCTAGTTAAAGTGTAATTTCATTGCTCTCCTCAAAATCAAGTTTATGGTCTATAGTTTATCTCTAAGGAGATTATAAAATGGTTGGTCTTGTATGGCATTGTCATACAAATGTTTTTTTGTGTTATAGTATGCTTTGAATGATCCATGAAATTTTCTTTTTTAAATTAGGTAATGCTGAACCGATGCAGAATGTTGTAAAACCAATTATCTGAATAAAACATTTTGTTTCGCTTCTCTCGTTTTTAATCCAATTGTTCAATTTGAAATCTTGAATGCTCGTTCAAATTTTAAATTTTAAATTTTTATATCTACCTTTCGTTTGGGGCAACCTCGAAGGTTTGCAAATTGTCTTCACTATGATTTCGTCAAT
>JAANSK020264606.1:0-12078 GCA_011763485.2 Isoetes engelmannii
TACGTTTTTTTGAATAAAAAATACCCCTTTCTTGCACTCTCTATGTTGATACGTCTTTTAAAGGTGAACCCCCCTTGGCGTAAATCTGTAATGGGGATGCGCCCTTAGGGTTGGGATGGACCAACCAAAAACATATATGCCCATTAAATTCGTATGCTTAAAAAAACTATAGATAATAAAAAAAAAATCTAAGAAAATAATTCGCCCAACTATCTAGAAATTTTGAAAGGCTTGTGCCGGTAAAGGCATTGCAAATAATACAAGTTGGAAAGCTCTTTTTTTTTGTATTGAATGACAATTTTCTTTATGCTATAGAAGTAGAAAGTCAAATAAAAATCGTTTGTATACATTCATTCACTCAAACTAGACATCACACTCCATTTTGGGTTGCCCCTAAGGGCAAGCCCTTGCTTATATGGGGTAAAAGGCATATTCTCGGTATATGCTGGTGTATACCAGGATATGCTTGGTGATTTTCCTAAATCTGCAACAGCTCATCCATGCCAGAGAAGAGATTCCAGAAGCTATTGAAGAAGCTACCAAACTTTGGAGCTATTTCAAGTGAGTTGGAAGGATTCGTCCGAAAGAGTTTCTAGTTCAAGAATCTTTGAAAATTTTATGGTGTTCTTGGCATGCTTTTCTTGCTTTCAGTAATTTTCTTGTATGCGTTCGTTCTCGGTTGTGGCAAGCTCCAGTTTTTCTTAGAATAGAGTAAGCCGATTGTTGATGACGATGGTCCAGCCACAAATGCGAGTTTTTAAGACATGTTAGCTGGTTTTCTCCTTACGCAGAGGTAGATAGGGGCTTCTATGATTCTGTAGGCTGGAGCATAAGGCAGCTGTGCAGAAATATGTAATCCTGCCAATAAGAACTCAAGGATAAAAGATTTTCCTGGGGCCCAAATGAAGGAGTTTAGTTCGAGCCTACCTTCCTCGCTTTCCAGATCTAGGTTGCCGGCCAACTTCTGTACCACACCATGTTCTCTGCCAATGTTGCGGAGTCGAAGACATAGGTATTACTAGGGCAGAAGAAAGCCAGAAGATTATGCATGCTTCATTGTTGCATGTGTTCGAGGTACTATTCTTCTTTCATTTTCTCTGATCCGAAGCATACCCAGTGATCTTCAGCCACTTTTGTTATGCAAGAATAGGTTGTGTATCATGTAATAAAGTAATAAGGTAATATCTTGAGGTAAGTGTTTTTTCTTTATGCTTTTGCTTCGTTAGTCTGTTGACATTGTTTTGTGGTTTTGCTTGGATTTTGAAGGTAAACAAGTATGAAACCAGTTATTCATTCATCCAACATTCAAAATATGTGTATATGAGTCTAGCATTTGTATATAACATCCAAATTGGATAGTGTTGCTCAAAAGTTACAGTTCATGAGAGTAGTTATAGCCTGAAACAGAATACTTGCCTCATAACGCATCATAAGTTACGTAGGCTTGTATAACAAGCTATGCTTGTGTGCAACAGCGAGTACAAGGACCCACTTTAGTCTTTGATTTCGTGCTCACACCTTTCTTACTAGTTGGCAGAATGTATAACTGGAAAGCCATCATGGGCACCGCTAATACTGTCTAAGTTATTCCAGCTTCAACATCGAATATTTTCTCTTCTAATTCATATATTTGATGCATCTCCTTTCATTGAAGAACTAGGCATTTCCAATGGTGTGGACAATTCTATACACCTTAATGGGAGTAGCTTCATGGCTACTTTTGATAAAGCTACTCCATAAACTATTTGACTTAGAGGTGATAACATATCTTGGCTATGCTGAGGCAAACTGCAGAATGCTAGAAATCAACATTGAAGGTTTGTGTTTTTCTAAGGAATGAGAATTATTGGCCATACCTTGTAAAGGGTGTGAAGTATGCACTAACTAGTGTTCGACCAAACTGGCCACTAGGACGTGTCTACGTGTCGAAGCCCAGGGTTTGAACATTAATGATATCGTGAATGTCAAAATCTATGAGCTCATAAAATTCTTGTATTGTTGTTGTTCGTATTTCAATTGTTTTAAAGAATAACAAAGTTAATATATTCTTGATGCAATATTCTAGACTTGAAGTCGGTGAATGCAGTGAATCTTTGACCTAATGATGTTCTTATGAATGAACGGTCAAGAATATTTGGTCTATTGTTTTTACGAGTAGTTTTATGAGAAAATTACATAAGGTCACATAAACCATTGAGATTTACGTTGGCTAAAATATAGGTCGGTTACCGGTCAAATGAACCATTGACAATAAAAATTGTTATCATAGAAATCAGGGGCCGATTGAATCCGAGGAAGAACGACTAAGCTTGCATTTGCATTCAATTGAGGGAAGCCGAACTCATTCCCGAGGAAATTAATCTAGTTTACAGATGCAATCAAGATCACGCTCCGAAATTGAGCTTGTTTTTGCATTTTCTCATTGCCACAGTAAGTTTCGCTTAATGAATTTAAGTGAAGCATGTTGTTCTAAGTTGTTCCCTATCCGAAGTTACTTATTTGGACATCTAAGGCCTTAATGCGAGATGATACAATGATACAATGGATATAAATATTGTTTGAGTCTAATATTTTCATCATTCAAGAATCAATATACTTTCTTGATATTTTAAAATTTTGGTTTGGCTAAGTGTTGTACTTCAAAAATAAACTCGAAATGAGGATGGAGAAATGTATCATGGACTCATCACCATATTTTTTTTATCCACACATCTAAAATTTTAACATTGCCCATGAATAACAAAGTCTTATGCTCAAAATTATTTTGAGTTTTACATTAGGGCCTTACATGCCCCTTATCATAATGGACACATGCAATCAACATTCTCTAGAATGATACATGTTGGTAGCGAAAGGATTTGACATAGTTGCTGGATGAGGGTGTTTGACGCTGATATAAGGCTGTCTAAGGATGTTATGCTACATATAATGGTAGAAAACAAGAAACAAAGCACAGACACCATCCAACCAATAAAAAAAAGTCAATTTACATAATTTAAGTGTATCACAATTAAGGATCACACTCTAAAAGCAGGAAAAAAATTAGATATAATAGGCGAAAGTACTAGCTAAGGTAAAAAATTATGCTCGAAGTCAGTAGTGACTTTAAGGATTGAAACAAGTATATTAAAAAAAACAACCACATAAACCAATATAATAGACTGCTTACAAGCCTAGTAGATAAACATGTGCCAAAAAACAAAGCACACTTGCAAAATCAAACATTGTTTTCCAAAAACTTGGGAGGATTAAAATTAGTTAAAAAAAAATTATATATGTTAGTGATAACTAGTAACTCTCAAAATTTCATGTTGTATTTGTTTTCGTATATCTCGGTAAGATTTTGGCAGTGGTCGGCGTGGTGTATTGTATGCAGTTTCGTATCTTTGTGAGAGTTTGAGCTGCTTGGTGGGCGAATAACTATTTTTGTGGTGTCGATGCCTTCTTCATTGCATGGTTAGAGGAAAATCAGCCGACAATCTAGTGTGTGGATAAGAGCCGACTGTGTTTCTATTTGCAGAATTTTCCCTCAGTTCCATGCACAGGAGCGGTGGCCATGCCTACGGCAGAGGCAGCGCTTTTGGTCTGTCGTACTAGTGGGTGGCTCTGGTGAGGCCACTGTGGCTTGGAGGTTCGATTCCTCCAGCCTCGTGTGTTTGATGAAAGGCAACAGAGAAATTTGGACGGAAAAGGCCTGTAGGTGCGTGGGTGTTTTTGTGGTGATCCAGAGTTGTCCGGGTCATTGAAGACAGTCGGAACAGCGCTGAAGCAAGCCAAAGCAACAATAGGAGGTAGAGGGTCTGCGTTGTGTCTATGTTTCGTGGGTTTTGTTGGAGAAGAAATGATTCCATCTGTGTGTGTGTTTTCCTATGCTCTCTTGCATGAAAGGAAGGGCTCCTGGCGGCCTTGTTTGGTGAGATTCGTTAGACGCAGGCAGTCGCCCCCCTGCCGGAATTGTTTTTTTCCCCTTCGTGTCTTTTTTTGGCCTCCATGGTTTCTTTGGAGTGTATCAGAGTTTAGTGTTGCTCTTGTCAGCTTGTAGGAGGATGAAATGCGGACTTGCTTTTGCATATCAAAGTTCGCTCTTCTTCTGTCAGTTTGTAGAAGGTTAAAATGCGGACTTGCTTTTGGAAATACGAATTCATAGGTTGCTGGGTTTAATTGATTAAATGGCAGTCCAATGGTTTGCCTACAAAGTAGGAGAACCTTTGAAACTCGTCATTTACATTCTTGTCAAAAAAAAGGACAGCAGTAGATCTGGAATAAAGCTGGGAATATCCACCAGATCAACGCTGCCCATTAGAACTTGAAAGCAACGCCATAAACATTGATATAATTAATAAAACAATAAACGTCATGCTAGTGTGGCTTCTAGTCTCATCATTCTAATTACTTTTGGCATTTACTTCTCTTACTTATTTGATGGTTATGCATCCCGTTTTGCGAATATTTCCTTATACACTGCTAATTTGAGGATCTTGGTATTCAACTTCCAAACCAACAGTCCAGAACTTTTCATTATCATAATAATGAAGACATTCTGTTTACGTTAATCTTAGGTTGCCCTTGCAAAATTGTACATCCTTGTTCCTATCATGCTTCCTTCCTTCCTTCCTTCCTTCCTTCCTTCCTATCATGCTTGATTTCCTTCTTAACTATTTTTTCTTTTGTCCTTTATGACATGATAATAAAGAGAATTTATGAGCTAATGTTAGATAGTAGGTGGAGTCATATTGAAAGGGTTTAGAGTATTAATATTACGTGTATGTGAAGACACATGGGTTGAGAAATTATGATGTTTTAAATGTTCTAAATGTGGTAGCAGAAGGAACGGTACATGAGAATAAAATGGTTGTGACAGTATACTATTTCATATTTGATTTCTTTTAATCTTGATACTTGTTGTTAATATCTTGGACAGATTTTGCTAATCGACTATTGCCTTTTATCCTTGTTAACAAACCTTGCTATCAGCCTGTAAAATTTACGTTGTTCATTGTGGTATCAGTAGATTTAAATAAGGGCAATTTGTAAAAATACCCCTATTTATTTGTAAAATTGCAAAAATGCCCCTATTTTAAAGGTATTTTGGATAAAGTGATTATATCTTTTTTCGATGATTCAAGTAGGAATGTGTCCTCCAGTTAAATTATAGCGGAGGATGATATCTTTCCATAAAACCTGAAATCACTCGAATTGGAGTCCAGAATCACAAGTTATATTATTTCTTAACCACAAACAAATCTTGATCATAACTTAAGATTTCGGACTCCGATTCAAATGATTTCAGTTTTGATGAAGAGGTATCATCCTCAACTACAATGATCTTATTTGAATTATCAAACAAAAGTTAGAGTTATTTTATCGAAAATACCCCCTAAAAGAGGGGCATTTTCATAATTTTGTAAATAAATAGGGGTATTTTTACAATTTGCCTCTGAAATAATTGTCTTATGTTTGTTATTCACGTATAAATTAATTCTAGATGGAGCTAGAGTTTTCTTAACTGAAACTCTATGCAGCAATTTTACTTGAAAACTTGTCTGGGAACTTATAGGCTGCCCAGAGTGAAGTTTTGAGGTGGAGGAAGGTGCACTGAAGAATATCAGCATTCATATGGCTAGGATGTCAAAATAAAGTACTAAATACTCAAATGTTACTTATAAGTGCCCTTTTTTATTAATCTTGTTACTAGTAGTTTTAGTGCTTGCTTTTGTCTGGCATACCAAACTTTTGTCATGCTGATAAAAGTTGCCTAAGATGAGTGGGAGGAGGTTTATGCTACTCAAGAGCAAGAGCAAGGGACTTCTTTGCACGAACAATTTGAAGTGCATTTCCAAACATCAAATCTATATGTCTTGTAAGTGTGTTTTAATTATCACAATAAATTCTTTTTCAAGTTATGTCATGTTACATGACATGCTGTGCTTTGTATGCTTACAGATGTGTATCCATCCAATGGTGGCAAATGCCATCCATCTAAATAATGCCTCGGAGGTAGATGCAGGTTATGACACTGTTCTCTCAACCCAACCAATGGAATATACACTTTTTTTTTTTAACAGTGTTCATACTTTTCCAATGTTGTTTCACAATTTGGCTATGTTTTTCTCTACAACTAGATAGTGATTGCTCTGGGGAGATGTATAACAAGAGGAACTTTCTGATTTTGCTTCAGTACAAGATTGTTTAACAAATTTGATCATGATTGTTGTTAAAAAAAGCTGGTTCTCTTCAGTTTTGTCATTGTAGCCTTCAATGGGCTCCCTAATATCCTAGGGGGCTGCCACCTGAGCCCTGGTGGTACCACTACCCCCACCTCTTTGACACCTTATAACTTGAGGTGACATTGCCTTCTTGGCATGCTATTAGGCTTGCAATGTACGTTATCTCGATGGGGATGCTGCCATGTAGCATGCATAGCATTTAAAATATATGCATGGCTGCCATTCCCTTTATGCCCTTAAGTGAGCAGCCAATGGACGCCCTCCCCATGGCCAAGCGTTAAAGGTTTTTAAGTTGGTGCTTGTGATTCGTAGAAGATACTAGATCTAATGCATAGTTGACACAATTGCAATTGGAGTGTAGTGGGAAACTGGATATTGGCGTTGTACACAAATGTAATTTTAACGGGTGTGTGGTGGAATCAAAGATGGAAGATGGATGCGTGCACACACGTACTTTCCTAGATTGATGAAGGATAATGTGCTTGCAAAAAATATATTAGTAGAATATATACATAATTGGATCAAGTGTACATTGATAATGTTCTAGCTATAGTTCAATCCTAGCCGTAATATGGTTTTTTGCTTTTTTAGCGCCAGCAATTGTAGATCCACTGGTATTTTCCTTTTATTTTACAAAAATAGTTATACCAAGCTTGCAATGGTTCTCTGTTCTAATATGTCATTCTAATAATATCCTCCTTGAGGTAATAGAAACTAGAAAGCGAGAGAAACTAAAGAGAGCAACTAGAGAGAGAAACTAAAGAGAGAAACTAAAGAGAAAATACACAGAGAGAGAAACTAAAGAGAGACGTTCGTGTAAATGTGTAAGATAAAAATCATGCAGAACATAAGCCATAGGGGCAACAGCCCGAAAAGCAAAAATCTCAGCTTCTTCAAGCTGGAGATGCTGGAAAAGAATCAAAGCCGAGAGGAGACCTTTCTCCGCAACTATAAGATCTGACCAAAACTGCAAAATGTCATTGTTGAGCAACGGGCTACGAATATACCCTCCTGCATTGAACCACTGTTGAAAGAAGGTGTGCCTGCGAGACTTGACATATGCCTCATAGGATTCTGGCAAGGGGTAATCCGTGTGGACCATATTGGCCAATGTGAGATATTCTTCCGTCTGACTCTGTGCTTGGTCCGTAGAGACGAGTGCCACTTGTAACTGATTCGTCAAATCCAAAATTTGGCTGTCTTTCTCAGCCACTACTCGATTGAGAACTTTAAGTTGGCAGTCGGCATGAGAAATACTAGACGGTGAAGTTCTCGTGGTGGGGATGGGAAACTTCAAGGTAGAAATCTCATCATCTGCATGAAGTTTCTGCTTCTGCAGTGCTTCAAGCTGGCTCTGTAAATTTTGGGCGTGGGCGTGAGCTTTGTCCTTCCAGTCGAGAACTCCGAAGATGATACTCATCATTCTCGTGCTTCAATTTGATATACTCAGCTTGTTGACTCTGGCAAACTGTCTGAGTATCTTACAAGTTCTTGAACGTGGCTTCCAAGTTCTTCTTAAGACTACAAAGTTCTGCCTGGATAACGGCGTGCAAGTTGTCAACTTACGTCTTGGCGTCTTGGCAGCCAAGGCAGCAGCAAGTTCCTTACACGTGCTGAGGACAAGACCGTGCTTCTCCTGTATCGTGTCTTCTAACTGCTGAATCTTGCTGTTAGCCAGAGTGAGCTCTTGAAGTCGAGCATCAGCACCATCAAGCTGGGATTTTACCGAATCCATCAAGTGGTTGGTCTTATCGGTGATCTGATTAACAGATTGCGCAACATCTTGTTCATATTGAAATAATAGACCACGGGGAGGTAGGGAAGGTCCTGGTCGTGCCTGTGTCTGAGACGAAGAAGAACCTTGAAGAGCAGGGGACGGAACCCGTTGTTGAGTGGACGTCATATATACCTGAGTTGAGCTGAATGAAAGGAGACGGCTGGGGCCGTGGCTGTGGAGAGGCGACGGGAACTTGGGGCGGGGCCTCCTGTGGAGCTTGATCAGCCAACGTTGTTGGGCATCCGAAGTTACCTCCTGCTGAAAACTGTCTCGATTCAACCCATGAAGGGCACTGATGGTATCTCTAGTAATGGAATCAGAAAAGCGGGTGGAAACTCGAACTGACATTCGGAATTGAAGTAAAATGTCTGATGATCACCTGCAAATGAGCAGCAGAAGAAGTGGATTGGCGGGAGTTGGGCGCTTTCTTCAATTTGCCGACTTCATCCACTAATCTCTGGAAAAGGGCCTCAGCCCAATCAATAGGAGTGTGAGATTTAAGTGTAACCATTGGCAGTATTATAGAACAATTTGTTGATGCTAGTATTCGCCACTGGTTGGCCAAAAAGCTAGCTCCACAAAAATCGCATAAAAGAATCATGCTCACTAGAAAGATGTGTGATCTTCATGGTAGTAACAGAATAGACTGAAACCGCAAATATGGTGACATCATAATTTTGCAAATCCTGAGTGGTCAAAGAACTTTGGTGCTGGGGAAGCGAAAAAACCTGAGTGAGAAGATCATGCGAAAGCGGCATTACTCTTCCATCGACCGAAGTTGAGAAGCCTCCCTTGGGCCGAACTAGATTGGCAATGAACTGAGTAAATTGGGGAACATTTAAAGTGGGCAAGGCCATCTGGGAAAAATCTGAGAGGCCAATGCGTTGAACGATCTGTTGATCCACTTCGAAAAGGAGAACAACCGAGGCGCTGCAGAACTTTGGTTGGGCATAATCACCAGCGGTAGCAGGAGCATGAAAGATAGCAAGCTTAGATGAAGAAGCCATAGCAGGAACTTGAAGAAATGGAGCGCAAAGGGCGGACGGAGTAGAAGATCGAAGACGATGAAGGAGGTAGAGTATAGACTCCAGGAAGGAGAAATCACAGCCTTTGAAAGTGGCCAGATGTCAAAATCCTATAGACGTCGTTTGAGGCTGCATGCCTTAATGAATTTGAGAAAGAATTAACAAATGAATGGTCCAGATAAAGAGATCCAATAGCTGAACGGTTACTGCGTGGGAAGCATAGGGGTAATAATGAATAAAACTGGTGTGAAGGGACGAGCAGCAAGCGTAATTAATAACGGCAACTCAAAAAAGTTACTGTAGAAAGTATAATCTCCCCAAAAGATATGTGGTTGGGTCCGGGATCTCCTGAAAGACGGCCCTTCTGTGAGGACCTTGACGCCAAACAAGAAAATCCCGTAGCAAAATGTCACACGGGTTTTGGCAAAAGAGAACTAATATGAAGAACAGAAAAGAGAGAAAGCAAAAAGAGAACTGAAGGCAAAATAAGACTCTCTTTGATACACAAAACTGAGATACAAAAGAGGAACTTGTCCAAGGCTGAGATCCGAAACAAGAGAGCGGCAAAACTTCGTCTAACTTGTCTAACCTTCTAGCCTAAAACATCTGATATATATAGTACAATGGCCCTGGGCCCATAATGGAGATCGGCTAACTGCTCCATGATCTGCGCTGACAAGCAGAATCATCTCTATAACTCCAGGGGGCGGTGCACTAATGGCCGGGAATATCGCACGGTGGCGTGGCGCGCTCACTGTCTTTGCCTCTGTGGACTTGGCCGGGGTCGTGGACGTGCGTTCAGCCATTTTGGCTGACTTCTTCCAGACACGCGGGGCTTTGGTTGTCGTGGGCGTGGCTGACGTGCCTACCCCGCTTTTGCCTTTTCCTTGCTCCTCATGCAATAAGAATAGTCTTGTGTTTGGGGGCACAGGACTAACATATGGTAGGATTTAGACATCGCCACAAGTACTACAAAAATACTTTAGTGATTAACATTTTCTGCCACATGCTTATTAACACAAATTCTTTTATCGCCTTCCCAAAAAAAAATGAATATAAAATTATCGCCAAAATACTGATACTCAAATTAGGATATAGTGCCACTAAAATCATCACTTATATATTAGGGAAAAAGAGAGCAACATATATAAATGATAGAACCCCCCCCCCCCTTCCCCCAGCAATCCAACCTGTGCTACTCCAAAGGGCAACATACCTGATGTTGCATGCTGCCTCTAGTCTGTCTCACGCGCAAGGGGGGTTCACATGGTTCAAGCCATACGAACACCCGAAGGGATTTTTTTTTAGCTTGAACCATACATATATGTATGGTATAATAGGTTTTTTTGGGTGATTCTAATACAATACGTGGTTGGAAAGGGTTTTTTTACAAATTTCTAAGCCATATACAAGGGGTTTTTTGCCGATCCCTTGCATGCACATGGCATATCCCCTATAGAATAGGTGTACCCCCTGGGCTCACGCACTTGCAACAATATTTAGGAGTGTACACACATGAAATGATGGATTGATGAAAAGGGGTTTTTTGGTTCTGCTGAGAAAAAATGTTGGTTCAGGCTGGGGCTGGGGATTTGGCAAAGAAAAATCCTCCCCTTCTAACGCCACTCACGGTAAATCCTAATGTAAACCTAAAAAAACAAACCGATAGAAGGAATCGAGTAGCCTTCCTTATCTCTCCCTCCCCCAAATCGAAAATCTGTCGGAATGTTTTTTGCCCCTGTTTTTTGAAGTGTTCTTTAATGGTTATCGATTTTCCAACATTGGTTTTTGCGTTTTTTTCTCCTGTTTTTCGTGGTGCTATTTTTCCGCGCGTTTCCAGTTGGGGGGGGGGGGATCGAAAATATGTCGGAACCAGCAGGTCTGAGAATGCTCAACCTGCTTCCATTGCACGACGTTAAGCCAAGAGCCACTTGCTTACATGTTTTGTTACCCCTATTTTTAATTATGTCCAGAATGAAAACCCCCTTTGCTTGACGTGATTTTCCAGACAACCCTTCCAATCCATATGATGTCACTGTCGACCATCAAACAGACAACCCGAGAGTGGATCGAGGCACCAAAGTTATTGAGATTCCTTTCAACACCAATGTGCAAATCGTGTTTCAAGGTACTACTATTGTTCCTGGCGAGAAATCACCCTATTCATATACATGGCTATAGTATCTACATCGTTTCTTCTAAAAGTGGATTTGATCAAGCTAGTACTTTAAAAGATATTCAAGCGTGGGCTACAGATTCATACAACAAACACCAATCTAAAATCTGGAGACACGTCCATCTTTCATGGGTGGACCTATATCACTATGCCAAAACCAGAAATAGCACCATGCCAAAAACTTCATGAGTAAGATAGAAATTTTAAGTCCATTATAGGACCTATGGGTAGACCTATACCAAAATAAGACATAGCAACACACTCATGGAGAAGATAGAAACTTTGCAATGTCTACTAGGACTTGATGGTCATGGAACGAGTACATGGGCATGCTCGACAAGATAACCAAAGGAAATAGGAAGAGAAGGCATAGCAATATTAAAGAATAAAAGAGCAACAACAAGCAATATAAGCGGTTCTAAACAAGAGGATTGTGAAATAGTGACGCTACATTCCAACCATTTCATGAGATTATGATTTCCTCATCGGCAAGTAAATAATTTTCAAGAAAATGAGAAACGATGACTCAAACTCAAGAAGTGATCGCTGTCCCCATCATTATTACTACAATTCAATCTAAACATTGATTTCTATATTGAGTGGATGCTTGTCAAGCCAATTAAAGTATATAGCTGAATAAGGATAAACATCCAACATGTTGTTGTACAACACTCAAAAGATATCATGCCTCCCAAATTCGTTTTGTGCAGAACCGAACCAGGAGATGTTGCGAATGTAGCCATCCACCTGTCACACACATCCACCTATCATCTGCCACATCATCCATCCACCTGTACATACATACCTCTTCATATCAGACGTAGCCCTTCCGTAAATCAAAACCCTATCATTCATTCATTTTTCATCTGATCG
>JAANSK020264617.1:0-12077 GCA_011763485.2 Isoetes engelmannii
TCTGAAGAGTTTTACTGTCACAGAATTTCACCTAAACTGTTTCCACGTTATAAAAATGTTGCTTTAGGCAACATTCTTATATACAAGAACACCAACTGTAGCTGCTGTAGACAAGAAGGAAAAATTTGAAACTTGAAACGAGATTTTGCGCGTGCAGCAGATACAACATATCAGTAGGTAGGCTATCATGGATTGCCAAAAATTAGGTAGTAGGGTAAAAAGGATGGGGCACGAAAAGCTGGAGTATGGGACCGATATTTCTTTTAAATAGGACCATTCCTATTTTTCTTCTATCCATTAAGTACGACCTTACACAGCCGACCACATCTTAAATAAACTTATTTTTAGACGGACAGCTAAAAACTGAGGTGGGAGTCTTTCATTGGCCATCATCTCAAAATTTGAAACTAGTTCTTCCCTCGCATTACAACTTACCCATCCAAATCGAAGCCTGCCGCCGCACTAGATCCGATTGAAGCACTGCATTTCTCATCAATTTAATCTGTTTAATCCAGCATCTGTACAGACATATTATTCGATCTCATTCCCAGCTCCAGCATTTTATTGATATAAATTTTGCCTCTTGTTCTCCATGCTCTGTTCTGTTCAGAGAAATTCTCTAGTTCAGTCTAGTATTAGCTAGATTATCCAAGCATATAAAGTTTTTGACCATGGATTCTGAAGCAAATATCCTGAGCACAGAAGCTGGTTGAAGCTGAGCGCGCATCTTCTTTCTGTTTGTTTCAAGGTAAATAGTCAAAACAGTACTTACTTTTGATTTAATGCCCACCTCAGTACTTGTTTCAAGAAAATCCGGCGTAGCAGATTGGAGTTTTAATGCAGTTTGTGTTGATCATAGAACGTGTCTGTTTCCTGTTTAGAATCAGGAAACGAGACCCTTAGTCTATCTATGTAAACATTCGTAACAGCTTATATGTTTCTGGACTTACGCAACTTTGTAACAGTTTGTAACGCCTAGTTTCTGGTATGCCTGGAGGAGCTTCGAGCGTTTTGGCTTGCCTTCATTATACTTTTCAGACTCTGCTGTTCTAGTCAAAACCTGTTTGGATTTAATGAGGCTAGCTAGAATGAGGAGGACAACATGATCATTTCTGTTTTATGATGCACTGTGGCGGATTCATCATAGATTGTAATTTGCATCAGGATATTTACCAGAGATGGGCGCTTCCGGGAAATGGCTGAAGACTTTGATAGGAGTGAAGAAATCTACAAAATCATCCGACAGAGAAGGAACTGTAAGTCAGATATATTCAGCGTTTTCTAAAGCTTTTAGTTTTCAAGAATAACGCAGATTTTAAGGCTGAAATGTGTCCTGAGATCAAAAAGTGATTGTCTATTTCTGTTTTGCTAAACTGTGAATTTTTTTTTTCTGGGTTCTGTTTCAGCAAAGGATTCATGTGGAGAAGCAACGAAAATGGGGGCTATGGAAGCATTTTATGGATGACCACACCAAAGAGCAACACAGCGAACCAAAAACGGAAGAGGAAAACGAAGAAAAATCAAGCAAAAATGCGCTTGCAGTTGCGACAGCGGCAGCAGAAGCAGCTATGGCGGCAGCAAATGCAGCAGCAGAAGTAGTTCGATTAAGAGGAAACGCAACAACCCAAATCGATTACAAAGCACTCCGAGAAGAATGGGCAGCGACTAGAATCCAGACAGCATTCAGAGGCTTTCTGGTAATGTAAATCTACTGGGCATTTTTTATCTGCAAGCTTGCATAGAGACTGCTCTATTTTATAATGTGCAAGCTTGAATAGGGTTTTCCGGTAATGCAAATCTACAGATAGGTTACTGGGTATTTTTTATCTGCAAGCTAGAACAGGGACTGCTCTGTTTTTTAAACCCCAAGATGTACACCTATTTTATTCTGGGTCATACATGGCTTGATTCATGTCTGTTTTATGCTGGAAGAAGGAAGCTGAGGGATTTTATCCTGTTTGCATGATAGGCAAGAAGGGCATTGCGGGCTCTCAAAGGTCTGGTGAGGCTGCAGGCATTAGTCCGGGGGCATATGGTCCGGAAACAAGCTGCCATAACTCTGCGCTGTATGCAAGCTCTTGTTAGGGTACAAGCCCGAGTACGAGCTCGCCAAGTGCGAATGTCCAAAGAGGGCCAGGCCGTTCTCTCCAAACTGGAAGAACACCGTCTTCGCTTCGAAGCAATGAAACGGGAATCAGAGGTGCAAATCTTTTCATCTCTTTGGTTTTTTTCCTGAAACTGCTCCAATCTTCATATCATCTGTGCACAAAGAGACTAATATCTGAGCCCTTATTTTGATCATTCTTTCAAATAGACTATCTGAGCTCTAATTTCGAGTTTTCTTTCCTAAAACAACTTCAAAGTCTGGCTCAAATAGACTATCTGAGCTCTAATTTCGAGTTTTCTTTCCTAAAACAACTTCAAAGTCTGGCACTGCCAAACTTTACAAAAATGCTCTGGCAGCTTTGTTGAACACCAAGCACCAAATGAAACCTTTCTTTGGAGCTGTTAGATGCTTGAAACTATGCAGAGGCTGAGTTTTTTTTTTTTGAAAGAACTACGTAACTATGCACAGAGCTCTCAACCTGCTATGAAATCTGGGCCTAACCTTGAATACAGTGCAATGTATGCAGTCCTTTTTTATTAAAATATGCGAGAATACTCTATCGACACTTTTTATGCACAATCTTTAAAATCTTGTGTTAAATGTCACAGCTTGGATGGTGCGCATGCCAAGGAACTAAGGAAGAACTCGAAGCTAAGCTTCAGCAGAAGCAAGAAGCTGCAATGAAAAGAGAGCGAGCTATGGCATATGCTTTATCACATCAGGTTTATACCTTGTTCTCTCAATCTTTCTAAACTAGCCTGTTTAAACCTTCTTAAAAGAAAACTAGCTTGCTTTTGTGTTTGATCTTAAATCTTGGCCTATCCATTTTGCAGTGGAGGCCGGCTAACAGATCCTCTAAAGATTATATCATCCACTCACCGGACAAGAACCATTGGGGATGGAGCTGGCTTGAACGCTGGATGGCCGCGAAACCGTGGGAAAATCGAGCTCTTGATCGAGCAAGTATTAAAGATTGCTCAGAAACGCTGTCAGTGAAAAGTGTCGACATTAATAAGCTTAAAGAACTCGCAAATTCAAGGTTTCAAGCTAAGAATTCTATAGCAGCAGGGCATAGATCATTTCCTTCTCAGGAAAGCTTTCGGCTTCCAGCTTCTTACCTCTCAGACCGTAGATCGGAAGGTGGAAGCCCTCCTCAGTCTTGCCGTGGCACTCCTCGCTCCGTTTTCGATCACCGGAGCTTTTCTTCAAATCTGAATCCTAAATCAAAACTTACCAGGGAAGAAGAACACTTTATCAGATCGAAATTTTGCAAAAATGAAGATGATCAACTGATCGGATCCAAAATGTGCAAAGATGAAGAGGATTATTTTGTGAGGCCCAAGAATGAAAGAGGAGAACGAAAACCTGGATATATGGTTGCAACGAAATCTGCAAAGGCAAAATCGAGGTCTTCAAGTACGCCTAAACAGAGGCCAGGTTCTTTTGATCAGATTCAAGAAAAGAAAAGGCATTCTTTACCTACACCGATTCACAGATCCGGCAAGCTGAGCCCTGATATGGTGCAAAGAAGTATGAATATGATGCTGCCGCCCATTCTGAAGGCCGATTCTGCAACCAGAGATGGAGAGAATTTTGCAGCTCGAGGTACGGCGAAGAAGCCTTTTAGGTAGACTAAATTGGATTCATAAAACGAAGAATTCTCTAAGGTAAGAAGAAAAGAAAAAAGAGGAAAATAGAAACCATGGAACAAGGTTTGGGCACTTTGGAGAACACAAGAAATTTTGAATGTGTGTTCTTGATGCTCATTCATTGCTTTGATGAATGATCTTTGTAATGTAGGCCTACAATTTCCCATATATCTGAATAATTATATATGCAAGTTACATCTTTAGAACTTTGAATGAGACCTTCTTTGGCTTTGAAGTTTTGTTCTAGGCTCTTTGTTTTCTTTTTGGATGGTGCCATTAACATGAAAATTGCTTCTTCTTCTATGATTTTGCAGTTTTGATTTTGAGACCCCTTTTGTTTCGCATAAGAGAAAGTCCCTCTAGGCTTGATTCTGGAGGGGAAATACCCGTGGAGTGGGGAGGCTTGGTGGACCCTCCAGAATCAAGCCTGCAGTTTTGATTTGAGACTCTTTTGTTTCCGGTCTATGGTTCCATCCATAACTTCTTTTGTTTCTTAGGCTCTTTTGTTTTTTGGTTCGTAGTATCCTCCATAACTTTGAACTTATAAATGTGTGCCCGGTGCTATCGGCCTTTGAAGTTTATTTTCACCATTTTTTTTTGTTTTTCAGGTTTTTTGCTCCATCCATCTATCTTTTGGAGTTTTTGTTTTGATTTATTGTACCTTCCATAACTTGCTGGTCTGGCTCTCGTTGACATTTATATTCAATTCATGTTTGTATTTTGAGTTGGTCTATGCATTATCTTTGCCACATCCATGGGGCATTTCATTGTTAATACTTTGTCTTCATGAGGTGAAAGTAGCAAGTCAATGGCATTTATGCATTGCTCATCTTGACGCTTCCTTAACAAGCATGCACATCTTTATATAACCACGTGGAACTGCACTGGGAAGTCTACAATATAACTTAGAAACCCAAAAATTACCTATGAATTTTTGGTCAAGGCCGCCACGAACATTTCTCTTTTACAATCCTCCCATCTTGACTCAGCCTGTAATTAATTTGAGAACATGCAGTCTAGAATTTTGCTTGGATGATGTAAAATATGTATCAATTGTAAAAGCATAAAACCCTTCATAGAATATTAGGTTGATAATCCTTTTCTCAATAGGTTAAATGATAGGAATAACAAATGTCAGGTTGCCTTAGACCCCTAATTATTGTGCTGGTTGTCAAACGCAATAAAGATTACTTGCAATTATTATGATTCATAAGCTTATTATAAAAGTATTGTTTAATGCCTTATTTAGAAGGGCGATCATCCCATATAAGGGTGGCTCACCATGTGCTCATGTATGATGGCCTATGTTCACTGAGTTTAGGCATGAAACTAGTTGCCAATTGTTTCAGGCTTGTTTACAACCATCCAGTTTAGGTATTAAAGTTGTTAGTTTCTAAGCTTGTGGCCTAGTTATTTTGCCAGCAGGGATTACAGAAGGAAGAATTAAATTCTAACATGTAGACATTGGCCTTGCTAAAACTGCTAACCAAATAGGACACAACAATGTTGAGTGAAAAGGCATCCCCTAGATAATAATTTGATGTAAACAACATAAAGTTTCAGTCAAACTTGCCACTCCACCACTGAAATGTTATAAGCTAATCTAGGCTTTTGCAAATGTATGCCTAAAGTTCAGATATTCTAATATTCTCCTATTTGCAGTTTATTTAGATGGGAGCTTGCCTTAATATCACTTGAATAAAGGATCAAGAGGTGGTGTACAAAATTGGGTTTTTCATTTAGAAGTGAGCTTTTCCATTTCCTGCAAAATCTTCAGTGACCTATTTTCAAGATTTCCAGTAATATATATAACAGAGCATACTTTAGCATTAATCCAAGCTCTCTAATTACATTCAAATCTCTATCTACCGTCCTACCAAATGGGTCAATCCGCTGCAAATTCAAAATACTGATAAGCAAATACCCAATTCAAAAATTTCTAAAGCATGAGCATCTAATCCAATTGGGCAAGAGGCAACATGTGGCGGTCCTCTGATAAGGTGGCAGCATTATACAATAGTTGCTACATATCTATCATTGTCTTTTTCTAAATTATGTACATTCCTTGTGCCCAGTCTCTAACCTCATCTAAATATTAACTTCAAAGACCAGCAATTGTCATACTCTTGCCACTTTTGTTTGCAGTGTAAAGGCCTGTGGGTTTCTGAGAACCAAAGAGAAGGGCCGAGATATTCATGCTTTGATTTCAAAAACCGATGTGAGGAAGATCTTTCCATCAACGATACATTGGTTGGCATGTATGCTAAATGCAGAAAACCTAATGAAGCTTGGAAAGTCTTTAAGAAACCAGTTCGAAATGTTGTATCATGGAATGCTTTAATTGCAAGATTTATTGGAAATGAACTTCATGAAGATGCCCTGAAGTCTCCTCGCACGCCCTCGCCATTTTGGCCATGGCCATAACGCCCTTGAATGTTATTCCCATAACGCCCCAGGTCCAGGGCGTTATCTACCCCATAGCTACACAGATAGCAGAGTAGAAAAATAAAACTTAGTGGAACATAGCCCATTGTTCTTATTCCAGTGCCGGAGTAGTCCCAGAAGCACGAAGCATGCAAATGTAGGTAAAGAAATTTGAAGAAATCAGAAAATCATATCATACATGAGCGTACATATATAGTCATAGCTTGTTGGAGCTCCTCCTCTAGTTATCTGCCATTATGAAAGCCTATCTGGAACTCTGCCGTCAGGAGGGACGTGAATAGTCACAAGGAAAATTCCGCCAGCATGTGGACTATCAGGAGGTTCCACAATGGTAGCCTGCCAATGAAACATATCTTCTTCCACAGGACCTGCCAATTTTTTCTCAAGAATGAACTATCAAAAAATCACTCTTGAATTGATGTAAAAAGAAAATAAAACTCCTTAGTTGTCCGATCACATAACGTTTTTGGTCTCTAAGCAGAACATTTTTTAAAATCAAGGAATGCACATCTCAGAAGAAGATGAAAAATGAGTTTCTATATGCCAAGAAAAATTTATTTTTTGATACAAAATTCTACGGCTACTAAAACGAACTGGAGAAAGAAAGGGACATGTAGTAAGCTAAAAGGTAGGGACAATAACTAGAGAAATACCTGCGCTGCATGATGTAGGAGGATCCTTCTGCAGGTCTTTAAGCACCTTAAGGATGCTTTTGGACCCATGGCAAGAGCCTAAGCTTATCCAGAGCTTATGTATTGAAAAATATCCACGTAAAGGAAATCCCAGGGGATTCACCTATATGTATTTTGGATATGGCATCTGCATTCCTAGGGTCATACAAAAGCCCCTTATCTACCACACTTCACAAGAAAAAACCCTTCTCATACATCCCACTCATCACCTATCATTATACCCCATACAGTAATTCTACACAGCCCATTTGAGGTACTTTACTCTCAAATGTATTCACCTATGCCTATATATTGTTACTAATTCTCCCCCCTTAACCCTTAATATACGCAACAAAATCATTACATGCATATTTTTTAGAGTACGTATACATACAAAACTGCCGTCCAGCACCAACTTCGTCTTCGAAAAAAATCGGTTAAACTATGGGCCTTTAAAAAAAAGGAAAGAAATTATTAGCCAAGTTTACTTCAGGCCCCACCTTTCTTTCGTCTGACTTTAGCTAATCACAAGAAAGTATAAGTGGCAAAACTTTGAGAGTTTAGCCAAAATTTAGAAGCTTTCATATCAAACTTTGACGTAATTTAGCCAAAGTATTCTATAATCTTTATATCTACAAAAAATTTATCGTGGAGGCTTGGACCCAGTATTAATGTCCAGCGTATTAATGCAATGCCAGCTTAGTAATGAATTCATGTCTATTCGCAACGGTGCGAAACATACTTGGTGTTAAAGATAAACTGCCCAAATACCTACTCTTGTTGTGGACAATCTTTTCTAGTGTTCACACTTCATTTAGTAATAAGGTCAAAGTCATCTTAAGTGAGAGGTCTGCAATAAGTTCTAGGCTGAAGGTCGATGCGAACACTTCTTTGATTTCAAATGCGCGACGTTGGATCGACTATTGATATCCAACCTATTTTGTCTATCTTGTTGCAAAAGATGTATTGTATGTAGAGAGTAGAGTGGGACTAGTAGTATAGTTTGAGAACATGCAGGAGTTGAACCTGCTCTATTGCCGTATGTTTTGTGCCCGTAGGATAGATAGGTGCTATAACTGACCACCATATGTTCTCATTTTTGTTCGTCCTTTCTTTTCTTTTTTGATCCGATAACAGTCAATGGGTTTTGATGGGTGGGGATTGCCCATTACCAATGGCTTGACCACTAGGTTGTTATCGCAATTGATGTTCTATTATTTATTTTTCGATTTTACTTTCTTTTTTTGCATCCAATATCAATCAGTGGGCTTTGGATGGGGGTCGCCCATTACCAATAGCTTAATCACTAGATTGTTATTGCGATACTAATAGTCACTTTTTCATTCTTTGAGTTACTTTTCTACGAGGTATTATTTGTTTTTTGATTTTACCTTTTTTTGCATCCAATATCAATCAGTGGGCTTTAGGCTTTGGATGGGGGTCACCCATTACCAATAGCTTACCCACTAGATTGTTATTGTGATATAGTCACTTTTTTCATTCCTTGAGTTAATTTTCTACGATGGGAATCCCATGGTGATCACGTAGCACATTATCTATCATACGGGCAGGGAAGGGATGCTTTTTTTTTCTTTTTCTTTTTTTTGACGTACTTTATTCGAATGAGTTGCACCTGATGATGTGATCTACTGAAGACGGTCGGAGAAGCCATCTGCGCCTGCCTAGATAACGGTTATCTAGAAAGTATATGTTAGTAAAGATTTTTTGTATAAACAATGTTTGCAGTACTTTTGTATATGTTGTTTCATGACGTGGCATAAATCAAAGGAAAAAGAGGAACCTTTCTTAGACACACACCTTCTTAGCAAAGGAGTTCCTTGTAAACAATGTTTACAGTGCACTTCTTTGTGTTTTCTGGAGATAGGAGGAATTATGCGTCCTCTCTCCCTCGTATACGTACGAGTGCTATATATAATTGGCCATGTGCAAAGACACTTGTATGCAAATCAAGTACGATGCGATCTAACGTTAGTCCTTGACAGCTATTAAAGGTGGTAGAATATGCTAGTCGTAACGGTCCTTGACGTCTATGGATGGTCCATGGCCTATTCTCTGGCTGGTGGAAAAAGCATGTTCTAGAGATTGGGTATGTACAATTATTTGATGCTGTCGATGAACCTAATACTTTCACCATTACGAACCTGTCATGCATCGATGTGATCATGACCCTTGCATTTCTTACGAGGCCCTTTTCCATGTCAAGGCGTTTCATGACGTGGCATATTGCTCCTACTTTTAGTTTGAGTTCATGATCAGGAATGCCAGAATGCGTAAAATTGTTAAGGAACTCTGATGTTGCATAGTGATGATCTAGAATGGCTTCATCTTGTTCGCTAATGTGGTCATGATTGTAATATCATTTATATTGATTAGAAAGTTTGTCCAATGTGTATTCATTGAAATTCTTTACGTGTTTGTTGATAGGTGAAAGGAATGCACATTTCTCGCATTCTTTTGGATTTTTCAAAATCTCAGGTGGGTACAGGAATATTCCTGCATCTAGTATGTCTGTAGTAGTGTTAAATATGTTTAGTGAGACTATTGTTTCTTGCCAGTTTATTCCTATATTGTCTCTGTAACACATAAGCTTCGGATCTCCTGCATTTCATATCTGTTGTTTTAACTTTAACAGGTGAAATGTTCCATAATGGCGATGATTTTATAGATGCATTGATTGCTGCAGTCTTGCCTTCACCTTTCACTACGGGTCCTATTTGTCCAAAGTCTTCGGAAGCTATAAAATGCTTTCCTCCAAGTGATAAGTTGTTTCTACATAGTTGTTGTAATAGATTGTTCACACTTTCTATTACTGCTTTATTAGCCATTGGAAATTCGTCCCAAATTATGGCCTTTGCTGCAATAAGGAGTTGAGCTGCTCCTGAATCGAAGCTCTAGTAATGAATGTATACCTATGTTATTTTCTACGATGGGGATTTGAAAAAGTGAGTGTGCAGTTCGCCCCTTAGGTATTGGAGAGCTGCAAGCACTATTGTGCCGCACGGAAGTACAATATTTTGGTTTCCTCGTATCAGAAACCACATGCAATTGAGTACAAAAGTCTTTTTTGTGCTAGTTTTTCCGTCTACGAATATTGGATGCCCAGATTGATGGCGTTCTATACCTTGGCGTATGTAGCTATATACTTCGAATTGGTTCGTGGTCATTATGCTCGACATCTCCTGTACACTCTCTAAATATATTGCATGATCTGGAAATGCAACCAACTCATACATTATATCCTTCGGTATCGGATCATGTAATTGTAAACCAAATGCCATGACATTAGTGCCATGTTGTGTCAATATATTATGTTGAATGCAACTGCTTCATCGTTTGATTAGCGATCTAACAGGTCCCGACTCATAGGTGTTCGAAATCTATTCCATATTTCTAATGCTGGTGCTTGATCAAGTAAGATAATTGCAAATAAGAATCGTAATTGTATTGGACTTAGGGACAATGATGCTGCTTCTTCCATAATCAACGTCGCTTCATTATGTGCTTTGATTAGTCCATGCACTTCTGCAACTTCTCGATACGTTTGATGATGTTGGTCGTTGACAACTTTGAGTTCTTCCCATGTCCTGGCAGGTCGATGTAACAAAATCTGTCTCAAGTAAAATGCTTCACCGACTCAAGGCAATAGTAGACGTATTCTACATATAATTAGTTGTCTCGATCTTTTCTTGACAACATTCCTTAGGAATCCTAGTTGTTCTTGTTCTAGATACTCATCTTGTCGTAAGGTGGATTCTTTGTTGTATGCACTCAACGTGTATTGTTCGTAATATTGGATATATGTAAAGGCGTCGAATTCAGGCTCAACAGGTCGTAAAAAGTAGCGATCCAAAAGTGAGTTTGTAGTTTGTAGCGGTAAATGCAATGGAAGGCATTTCACAGATGGTGTTTTATCTGTTATGTGATATGACATTATTCTCCAAGATGCTTCTGTGGCTGATAGATATCGTGCATTCACGTAATCTCGTATTTCATTTCTAACAGGTGGTCATGCGTTTTGCTGCAGTTGCGTTTACTCTTTGTTCCAAATTAATTGATGAATGTCGTGATGTAGGTTGTGGGTCTCCATTATTCATCGACGAGAGGTTAGCTACGGAATGACTCTCTTCAGTTACTCAAAAATTGGCAGTCTCATTCTCAAACCCTTTGTATATGTAGCCATAAAGCTAAGAAAACACATGTACTGTAGATGCAATATCTACTATAATATGACAATCTAATTCATGGAGTAAGAATGAGCTAAGGAACTACCCACATGTCTTCCACCTTTCTTCTCCTATATTGTACATAACCCCTGGAGTCGAGATATGTAGTGGGATTTATAGGTTTTGGAAAGTTATAGCAACATGGGCCATTGTTTGAAGAGCGCCTTTCTGAATGCATGTGTGTCATGAACTTCTGAACTTGTCTTTGAAGGATGGGATCACCTGACAATTCAGCAGAAATGATTTCATCAATGCAGTCTATCGGTATCTCAGGTTCAGTACGCAACACTAGATGTGCATGGGGCAATCCTCATTTTTGGAATTCTACTACATGCATCATGTATGATATACGCTGGAAGAATCTCCGCTCTAATGTTCTTGCTGGAGATTAGGATTTCATCGAAGAAGATGATGACAAACTCGTCTAAGAACTCTTCTAAAAATGTCATTCAGATAGATGCATGAAAGTTGCTGAGGCATTCAATAAACCAAATGGCATCATTGTAAATTCAGAGTGGCCTTACCGCATTCTAATTGCAGTTTACTGGACATTTTCATCTTTGATCTTTATTTGATGGTAACCGAACCTTAAGTCAATCTTAGAGAAGAGCTTTGCTCCTTGAAGTTGGCCATCAGCTCTACGCCAACCTTCGTGACGAGTAGAGTCGAGTATTTGAGGCACATAGTCTCCGCGGAGGGAATCTCCACCAACCCAGCAAAGATTGAAGCCATTGTAGATCAGCCAGCACCAAAGAATGTCCATGAAGTCAGGAGCTTCTTGGGGTTAACAGAGTATTAAAAGGAAGTTTGTGAAGGACTTTGCTAAGTGGGCTTCCCGGCACTATGAGACCCAACCAAGCATGAGAAGGTAAAGGATTGGGGATGAGGATAAAGATGTACCCACCACCCACTTCCCGGTAGTCCTGGAAGAGAATGGAAGCAACGCACTCTCCGGAGTGCC
>JAANSK020264628.1:0-12076 GCA_011763485.2 Isoetes engelmannii
TTAAACTTCTATGTAATATTAACATAGCTAAGTTAATATATTAGGTTGGACCTGCCCCATGTATATGTTCATAACAGGATCTCATGGATGAAGATGACTTGGAGCCCCTCTTTTCCACGGAGATAAGTGCTTCAGTCACTACTTCAGAAAACTTGGAGCCCCTCCTTTCCACGGAAATAAGTGCCCCAGTCACTAATTCAGTCACTGACGCCACATCTGTGGAGGCCCTCATTGCTAAGTCTCCCTCACGGGATGCTGAAGATGCCCGACCTCCCTTGTTTTTTTACACGGCTAGTGCTGAGCCGCCAGTGGTAGTGTCTCCACCGGCTCACACCATCACAGAGAACGATATTGTCCCCCATATTCAGACACCCGAAGTCGAGATCGTGGATCTTGGCACCAAACAGCCCATTCGCATTGTTGCAGGTCTCCCTCTGTCATATCAGAGTCGTGCCATTGATCTCTTCAAGAAGTTCAAACACATTTTTGCCTGGAGCTATAAGGATTTGCGTGGCATTAAGAAGGAGGTAGGGGAACTCACTATTCCCACTAAGCCCGATGCCCGCCCTATCTAGCAACGACAGTACAGACTCAACCCAAATTATCGTGACCGAGTAAAGGCTGAGTGACAAGCTTTTGGAAGTTGGGTTGATTTATGAGGTCAAACACTCTGAATGGGGGAGTCCTATTGTTATAGCATTGAAACGCAATGGTAAGGTTCGTGTTTGTGTGGACCACAAGAAACTCAATTTGGCCACGGAGCATGATCACTTTCCGCTCCCCTTCACTGGTCAAGTTTTAGAAGAAGTTGCAGGTCATGAGATGTATTCCTTTATGGATGGTTTTTCGGGATACAATCCGATCTCTATCGAACCTGAAGATTAGTTGAAGATCACGTTCACCACGCCATGGGACACTTTTGCCTACAAAGTGGTTCCGTTTGGGTTATCCAATTCTCCGTCCACGTTCCAGCACATAATGCTTTCTGTTTTCTAGGACTTCATGAAGAAAGACCCATTTTTGCAAATATTCCAGGATGATTTCTCTGCTTACAGCACCATGGATTCTCATCTTTCTAAGTTGGAGTTGGTCTTCCAGAAGTGTGAAGAATCTGGTATCAGTCTCAATCCAGAGAAATGCACGTTTTATGTCACTTCTGGTGTGCTTCTTGGGCATATTGTCAGCCATCACGGTATCACTACTGATCCTGCCAAGATCAACTGTGTTCTCAAGGCTCAAGCACCAACCAACATCAAGGAGACTCGATCTTTTTTGGGTAAGGTCAATTATTACTCCACTTTTATTCCGGGACTTGCAGCTAAAGCTGATCCCATTCATAAGCTCACGGGTGATGAGTCCAACTGGACATGGACTCCCCAGGGGGATGCTGCCTTCAAGGACTTAAAAGTGCTGCTGACACAGGCCCCCGTGCTTGATCACCTCAATGGGATAAGCCGTTTCATATACATGTTGATGTCTCTGCATTTGCAATTGGTGTTGTTCTCTCTCAAGAACACGAAAAAGGACTTGATCGTCCTATTCGCTTTGCAAGCTGTAAGTTGAACTCAGTAGAGAAGAACTATTCTGCCATGGAACGAGAGGCCTTGGGACTCATTTTTTGTATTAAGCAGTTCCGTCACTATCTTCTTGGCAGACAAATCAAGTTCTTTGTGGATCATCAAGCGCTTCTGTACTTGATCAACAAAACCACGCCAACTGGCAGAATTGCCCACTGGGTATTGTTATTACAGGAGTTTGCACCTTTTGAGATCATCCACAAGCCTAAAAAATCACATATTGTGTCTGATTATCTCTCACGAATCCACACTGATGACCCTTCCTCGGGAGTGTCTGATGCTTTTCTAGATGCACTACTATTTCTAGTCACGGCCACACCTCACTGGTTCCATGACTACCAACAATATTTATTGATGGGCGCACTACCTATGGAGGATTCCACTCTCTCCAAAGGCAAGCTTAAGGCATGCCGTCAACAGTTTCTAAGGGAAGTTAGAGACTACACCATGGTTTCTGGACATCTCTATAAAGGTAAGGATATGGTCTTGAGACGCTGCGTTTTTCCTCACGAAATTCCAGATATTGTTAAGCAAGCTCATAAAGGGCTAGGCAATGGTTACTTTGCTGGAGATGCCACGACCAGAAAATTTTTGCTTGCTGGATATTATTGGCCAACTTTGTTCAAGGATGCTCAAGCTCACGCACATACTTGTGACATCTATCAACGGGTAGGAAGACCTACGGCACGGGATGCTTTGCCTTTGACTCCTGTTGCCATGCCCACTCCCTTCAGCAAATGAGGAATGGATTTCATTGGTCCTATTGATCCTCCCACCACTGGTTCATGAGCAAGGTATATTTTGGTTCTCACTGATTATGCCACTTTGTGCTGAAGCTTATGTGTTGCCAGACAACACGACAGCCAACACGACTCGTGTCTTGTATACTCAAATCATCACTAGATTTGGGTTACCCACTAAGTTAGTTAGTGACCATGGAGTGCACTTTGTCAACATCACTATTAAGGAGTATCCCACTGAGTCGGATCCTTGTTTGGTTTCTCCAAGGACTGCCTCCTTCCATTCGTATCATGACGGAATATTTAAGACCCACTTTGTTGGAGTAGGCTATTGAGCTAGTAAATCATTCTGTCAACATCACGGCACGCAATGATTCCTTGATGCCCCCAGTTTTGGTTTCCTAGAACTCTGTTGAACCACACCAACAACAACGATTAGAGATCTGGTGTCATGCTTGCAAGTATCAAGGCCATCTGGCCAATGAATGCAATTCCCAAAGTGGTCAACTCTTTTGCAAACGCTGCAATCTCAACAATCATAATACGGAGCAATGCAATAAATCCAATCCCAACCTTGAGATTCATCACAGGAAAAGCACGCCCTACTATCCTCAAGAAATCAATATTTTGAAGAAAATTTGTGACACATCCAGAAAGGATTGGCATGAGAAGTTACCCACTGTTTTATGGGCTTACAACACTACGTACAAGATTTCCACTGGACAGACTCCATTTCGCCTTGTGTATGGTCAAGAAGCACTCATACCCTTTGAATACATGCTACCCTCACGAAAGTTTCAGGTGGCCACGATGCATGACCCTCCTGCAGCACTTAAGAAATGAGTTTTCCAGCTGGAAAAACTTGATGAGTTAAGGCGTGACGCTTATCTGAGAGTCCTCACGGGCAAACAACTAAGCCAACATTGGCATGATGAGAAATTGCTCAAGAAACAGTTCAACAAAGGAGAACTAGTTCTACTCTATGACTTCAGATACAAGAATCACCCAGGAAAATTGAAGTTTCGGTGGCTTGGACCCTAAAAAATTGATGAAGTTGTGAAATCTGGTGTTTTTCAGTTAAATGAATTGGATGGCACTCCGTTGCCTTCACTGGTTAATGGTTTTCGATTGAAGACATTTCGCACAAAAGAAGATTTCAACACAGATTTACACTCAGATACAGACGCACAAGAAGAAACTTAGAGTTTTACAAAAACAGGCTTTTATATTATCGCGCAAAAAGATACATACATCTGGAATATTTACAACACAAGATTACTACTATGGACTAGAAGCCCGTGCTCCCTTCATATACCCCGCATGGGCGTTTTTCTCGTAATTTCCTGCATGCAGATCATAATTTGGTGCCATGGTTACACGCAGGATCGCATAAGTCCCAGACTCCATTCGTAGAGAAGATGGAGTATGACGTCGAAAGGACGATTCATAAGGTTTGGTTTATCCGCATAGCCATTCAGCCACCCATCCATAGGGATGCCTCGATTCTTCAATCGAAACAAATCCAGATAATCCATTTTGCAAGTCAGCCACTCGCAACAGTAGCTGGGCATGGTCGACTCTGTGTTGTTGATCAAGTGGGCCATTGGAAGCAGCTAAGGAGAAAGAAGCAGATGCAAACGAAGGCACATCAAATTCTTGGGGAATTGGTGTTCAACAGAGCCTAAGTGTTCCCTTTTATAGACTCATCGACTGCCTTGCTGGCTAGCACAATCGTCGTGATTAATTAAGGGAATATTCTGTGGCATCTACCAAATATCTTCATTAAGGCATAAATCGCCCCAAATTTTCGTACTCAGCCGCAAATCTTTGGGCATATTTCTTCTCACTTTTTTCGAGCTGCCACTATTAATTACGTCTGGGAAAGATCTTTTCGTACCAGTTGCAAGTAAGAGGGCACATAAATTTTGGCATGAAACGGTAACAGACGTAGGTAATAGGTGCCCGTAATTCTCGGGACAGGCATTTCGTAGAAGGGGGATGCCCCCAAAAGCAAAAAAAAGGCTATGAAGCCGAATACAAAGGTGACACGGCCAATCTGTTAGCTATTATGAATGAATTGAAACATGAAATCATGAATCTTAGATCAGAGATAGAAGGAATCAGGGGAACCTTGGATGAGTTAGTGGTCCAAAACAACAGTCTGAGGAACCAAAATGCTGAATTGTCTTCCATTTTACAAAACCTTCCACAAAGTTTAGGGCACAGACAACAGCATTGGAAAACAAGCTAGAATCTTTGGTGGCAAAAACCACTAAAGAACAAATGAAGATACATCATGTTGAGGTATCATCAGAGCAGATAGATCAAGAAGTCAGGGCCAAAAATTTGAAGATATCTTGTTTGCATGAATTTGAAGGCGAAGATCTAACAGACACTGTAAGAAGATTTTTTTCTCAGAGACAATCATTTACATGATCCTCTTTATGTATCTGCATGCAGATTGGGAAAATTAGGCTCTTATACCCATCCAATTCTAGTGAGATTCCAGACAAAAGAAGCTAGAGACCGTGTGCTTCACAACAGGATAATGGAGAAAAGATATGGTTAGATCGGGATCTTACACCAGGACAATTGGAAATTCGAAAGCAAGAATGGAGCAAAGTAAAGAAGCAAGAGAGAGAGGAGAGGACTGGTTGCTTACGTTTATCAAGGCGGTAAGGCAATAGTTACGAACAGAAAACATAAATAGGGTGCAGGGGCTTTGAGAGTCAGTCAGTCTATTGAATGCACATGGACTAATTCAAGTCAAGTTAAATGCCACAGCTGAAATCTGGAAACATCAAGATCTTTTGTGTTTTACTGAAACATGGATCCATCAGTGTCGTCATCCCCCGGATATGAATGGTTTCGTTCTTCTGGATCAAGTTTGGAATGAGAAAACAATGGGAGCAGGGTGTGGTTTCGGAGGCATTGCCATATACAAGAGAGTTAACACATCGTATGAACTCCAGGTATTAAAAAAAGACCCGAATAATCAATATGTATGGATCTGCATGCATGGGAATTGGGGACAGTTGTTTCTTGCATCATGCTATTTTGCACCAGAGAATTCGCATATATACAATAGGCACGATCTAAATAAGGAAAATCATGTTAGTCCTGTGCCTCCAAACACAGAACTGTTCCTACTGCATGAGGAGCCAGGTAGAGGCAAAGAGGCAGGCACGTCATCCACACCCACTGCAGTCAAAACCCCGGACGTTAGGAAGAAGTCAGCCAAGGCGGCTGAAGGCACGGCCACGACCCCGAACAAGTCGAAGAGACCAAGACGGCGAGCGCGCCACGCCACCGTGCGATATTCCCGGTCATTAGTGCACCGCCTTTTGGAGTTATGGAGATGATTTTGCTTGTCAGTGCAGATCAGAGAGTAGTTTACCGATCTCAATTATGGGCCTGAGGCCATTGTACTATATATATCAGATCTTTTAGGCTAGAAGTTTAGACAAGTTAGACGAAGTTTTGTCGCTTCCTTGTTTCGAGTCTTAGCCTTAGGCGAGTCCTTTTGTATCACAATTTTGTGTATCAAAGAGAGTCTTATTTGCCTTCATTTCTCTTTCTGTTTTTGCTCTTATCTGCTCTTCATATCAGTTCTCTTGTGTCAAATCCCGCGTGACATTTTGCTGCAGGATCTTTTTTCAAGCTTTGCCATCCCTTCCTCCACCTCTCAATGTTTACAATGTGGGGGATGTTCCTTTGGACGAGGACGAAAGTCTTGTTAGTCAGCCTACTGAGACAAAAATTCTGCCTTTCTCAGCAACCACCAGTATTCCAATTCCTCCATTTCCTTCGATGCCACAAGGTTTTTCAGCTGGTCCTTCATTTCCAGTATGGTAGTCAACCATTGCCACAAAACAATTTTTTCAATATTCCACCGTTGGTTACTACTGCTTCTCCAGCTCCTAGTGGCCTGAATCTTAAGCTCAACTACACTATTTTTTGTAGTGCAAAAGGGAAACCTATGCCTGAGCAAAGTGTTGAAGCACATAGGAAGAGTTCGAAGCTTTGACCACACTCAATGGCCACGATAAGCCGCAAATTAAATTTCACATTTTTTCGACCACGCTGCGTGGTGCACCTCACCAATGGCTCATGGCCAATAAGAGTCATTGAAAACGAAATTGGAATGAGATGAAAACTGCTTTCTTGGAGCACTATGGATCTTCTGCTGATGAACAACAATTGTTAAAGGAGCTCAATGATCTACATCAGCAACCCACTGAATCGGCATGGGATTTTGTTGACGGGATGCTTATTTTGGTCAACAAACTCAAGGAGTATCCCACTAAGAGTCACATCCTTGTTTGCTTTCTTCAAGGTCTGCCTCCGTCCATTTGGATTACAACTGAATATCTGCGCCCTACATCTTTGGAGCAAGCTATAGATCTTATGAACCATTTTGTCAATGTTTCACTCAGGGAGTTCCTCTTACCGATCTTCCCTTTATGCAGCAGGTTTTGGTTCCTCAGAATTCTGCCCAACCACAATCTGGGAATTCACCACAACGCAGTCAAATTTGGTGTCAAATTTGTAAGTATCAAGGACATTTGGCTAATTAATGAGTGTAATTTCTCGTTAGGTCCTCCTTTTTGCAAACGCTGCAATATGGCTAACTATGCCACAGACGAAAGCACACGTGCCCATCCCACGCCCTTCAGGCAGAAGATGGTTACCAAGTTCAAACCATGCCGCAACAATATCAACAACCTCAATAGCAACAAACTCAGAATCAGAAGCAGCAAGGCCAGTCTTTCTGACAGCCATTTGATCCTGCTAAACTCCAGTGCTATCATTGTCAGGAATGGGGACACATGATTTCGACGTGCCCTCAGTTTCCACAAGTGCAAGTTCAGCGTTCGGATACTAATCAGCGTATGTTCACCTTATGGCTTATCAGCTTTGGGTTGCCAATGATAAGCAAGAGCCATGGCCTCAGTTCAGCCAACCCCCATGCGCCCCAGCCCGACAGTGCCAAAATCAGTAAGCTCAGGCACCCACGGATCAACAGGCTCAGGAAAAGATTTATCAAGCTCTCATTCAGCCCACCCAGTCTTCGAATTGGGTTGGTATTGTTGCACGCTAGGCACATGGACCACGCCCTTATGCCTTGGTTCCTCAAGATATGCAACCGGCTTTTGTTGTGGATGTTGTTCTGGCCAGTTCATTTTGCTCCTGACTTGGAGAAGATGATGCATCATGTTATTCCAAAGGTTCGTGAGAGTATTCTGAAACTGATGCAAGCTGCGAAAGGCCACACACTTGCCAATGTTCATGCTACCACGCGTTCTCAACAACGTGTGGAACGTGTGGCTGACACCAGTCTTTCGTCGCCATCTCCCCATTCTCCTCGTAAGGGCACTTATCTGAACATTGTAGCTGAAGTTGAGCTGTTGAATGAAGTTTCTGCATAATTGCCAACAAAAGCAGTCCCGTTAGATCCTGGTAATCCGATTGCGCATGTGCTCTTGGAATTGCAAGAAGAACTTTGCGAAGATCAAGATTCCCTTGAGCTTGCCCACAATTTGAAGCTTTATCCTGCACTTCGTGAGGAAATGCCACTTCCCACGGTGCTCGTCGATACTGTTGCTATATCCACACCCACGGTGCACGCCACTGTTGGCAGTCAGCAGATCAATCATGTTCAAATCGATGGTGGAAGTGTTGTCAATCTCATTACTAATAAATTAAGGCACCAACTTAGGATAAAACAACTTTATTGTGCTCCTTATAATATCAAATTGGCGAATGGTCATATCACACGGCCCCAAGGAGTTACGTCCAAAATGACAATCAATATTGGTGATCTCAACTTCCCCCTTAAGTTTGGAGTTTGGAAGGCAGGTGAAGATCCAGGTGATTATGAGATGTTGGTTGGCTGACTCTTTTTGCACCAGGCCAAAAGCATTCACTACTGGGCTAATGATCAACTTGTCATAACAGACAGACAATTGAATGCAACTCTGGATCTGGAAATAGGTCAATTGATTTCGGTTGAACATGCAGAACCCTCTCTCTCTCTGACAGTGATTCATACACGGTTCAACCCACTTTTCAGGTGCAAGCACCCCTTGTGGGCTTGCCCCTCTCTTCGTATCCAGAGTATGCCAACCCTTGGGGTGACATGACTCTTGACAGTGATGATGCAGTGGTTGCCTTGATTGATCCATACTTGGCACCCTGTCATTTGGTACACACAGTTGATCCCACCGTGGAGGAGGACACAAACCAACCCACTCCTGAGGACACTGTTGTTACACCTCAACCATCTGTGGTCGAAGATGCACGGCCGCCTTTGTTTTTCGACATGACTACTGTTGAACCGCCCGTTGTAGTGTCACCACCAGTTCACACAGTTATGGAAACTGATGTTGTTCCTCGTATTCAAACGTCGGAGGTTGAAATGGTGGATCTTGGACAAAATCAGCCCATACAACTTGCAGCCGGACTCAAGCCCTACAGGAGCTGTGCTCTTGCCCTTTTCTAGAAGTTCAAACATATTTTCGCATGGAGCTATAAGGATCTGCACGACATTAAGAAAGAGATGGGGGAACTCACCATTCCTAGCAAGCCTGATGCCCGCCCCATCTAGAAACGACAATATCGGCTCAGCCCAAATTATCGTGACTGCATAAAAGTTGAGATCGACAAACTTCTTGCTGCTGGATTAATTTACGAAGTCAAACATTCTAAATGGATGAGCCCCATTGTCATTGCGCTGAAACATAAACGGCAAAATTCGAGTTTATGTGGACTATCGGAAACTCAATATGGCCACGGAGCGTGATCACTTCCCCTGGACATGAGATATATTCCTTTATGGATGGCTTTTCTGGCTACAATCAAATCTCTATTAAACCTAAGGATCAGTTGAAGACCATGTTCACCACGTCGTGGGGAACTTTTGCATATAAAGTTGTTCCGTTTGGCTTGTCTAATTCCCCATCCACTTTTTAGCGCATTATGCTTTCTGTCTTTCGGGATTTCATGAAGGATGATACCTTCTGTAGATTTTCCAGGATGGTTTCTATGCCCACAGCACCATGGACACTCATCTTTTGAAGTTGGAGTTGGTCTTCCAGAAATGTGAAAAATCTGGTCTCGGTCTTAACCCAGAGAAGTTGCCGTTCTGTGTCACCTTTGGCATGCTGCTCGGGCATGTGGTCAACAAGCACGGTATCACCACGGATCCAGCCAAGATCAATTGTGTTCTTAAGGTCCAACAGATATCAAGGAGACTCGTTCTTTATCTGGCAAAGTCAACTATTATTCCACTTTTATTCCCGGGTTAGCTGCCAAAGCTGATCCCATTCATAAGCTCATCGGCGATGAATTCAACTGGGCATGGAATCCTTAGGCAGGCGTTGCCTTCAAGAATTTAAAAGTGTTGCTTACACAAGCCCCGGTGCTTGTCCCTCCTCAGTGGGATAAGTCGTTCACATGTGCACGTTGACGTTTTTGCCTTTGCTATTGGTGCGGTTCTCTCTCAGGAACATGAAACGGGCCAAGACCGTCCTAGTCGTTTTGCCAGTCTCAAACTTAACCCTGTGGAGAAGAATTATTCTGCCACGGAACGTGAAGCCTTGGACCTCATTTTTTGCATCAAGAGGTTCCGTCATTATCTTTTCGACAGTCAAATCAAATTTTTTGTGGACCATGAAGCTCTCCTGTACTTGATCAACAAAACCATGCCCACGGGCCAAATCGCACGCTGGGTCTTGTTGCTACAGGAGTTTGCATCCTTTGAGATCATCCACAAACCTGGAAAGTCCCATATTGTTTTGGATTATCATTCACGAATCCACACTGATGATCCTTCTTTTCTTCTGGTGTTTCTGATGCCTTTTCGGATGCACAACTTTTCTTGGTCACGGCCACGCCACACTGGTTCCATGGCTATCAACAGTATTTGTTGACGGGCACGCTCCCCGCAGAGGATTCCACACTCTCACAGAAGAAGCTCAAAGCTAGACGCCAACAGTTAGGGAAGTACGTGATTATGCGATGGTCTCTGGACATCTCTATAAACGAGGTAAGGATATGATTTTGAGCCACTGTGTTCTTCCTCACGAGATCCCAGATATTGTAAAGCAAGCTCATGAAGGTTTGGACAGTGGTCACTTTGCTGGAGATGCCACGACCCAGAAACTCTTACTTGTTGGTTATTATTGCCTCACGTTGTTCAAGGATGCCCATGCCCACGCCCGCACATGTGATGTTTGTCAATGGGTAGGAAGACCCATGGCACTGGATGCTCTCCCTTTGACGCCTGTTGCCAAGACCCACGGCACGTGATGCTCTCCCTTTGACGCCTGTTGCCATGCCACTCCCCTTTAGTAAATGGGAGATGGATTTTCGTGGTCCTATTGATCCTCCTGCTCAAGGTTCGCGTGCATGATATATCTTGGTGCTTACTGATCATGCCACCAAGTGGGCGGAAGCTTGTGCCTTGCCCGATAATATGGAAGCCAGTGCGGCCTGTGTCTTGTATACACATATCATCATACGATTTGGGCTGCCCACTGAATTGGTCAGTGAACGCGATGTTCATTTTATCAATAACACTATAAAGGAGCTTACAGACTGTCTCCAAATTCATCACAAAAAAAGCACGCCCTTATATCCACAAGGAAATGGTCCTGCTGAAAGCACCAACAAGACACTCATCACTATCTTGAAAAAGATTTGTGATGCATCGAGGAAGGATTGGCATGAAAAATTAGCTACTGTTTTATGGGCTTACAATACCACTTATAAGATTTCCACGGGACAGACTCCTTTTCGCCTTGTTTATGGCCAAGAGGCGCGCATGCCCTTTGAATATGTGCTACCGACACTTCGTTTGCAGGTGGCCACTATGCATGACATGTACACACTATATGGGAATGCATATTATGATGATGTGACAGGAGTACTCCTGTATCAGTTGAAAGGCCATAGGGTTTGCATGAATGCTTTGAGATGGATTCTTGGCTTGAGCATAGCTTCCTTTTATAGGTATTGGGAACAAGTCAGGAGGAGAGCTAAGGTTTTCAGCCATGGTAATTGTCTGACTTTAAGGCCCAAGGCAAACACATTGAGAGCCATTGCTGTTTTTGAAAGCTTTGTGAGATATATGGCTCAGTCCATGCTACACAAGTCCAAGGTTAATGAGCATGGGGTGAGGGTGGTCCAAAGAGTTCTGCCACAACATTATATTCAAAAGGAATGCTTGAAAGAGGTGAATGCTATTCTTGAGTCCACTGGTGGTAGGCCAATCTCACAGCCAGCTTTTAGCAGGTTATGGGCTACTCACTTCTCTGATGTGGTTGTTTTGCAACACATGCCTTTTACCAAAGTGCAATGCCTGCATTCAACTGAAGGACACCCTTGCATCGACTGCAATAGAAAAGGAAAGGTAGGCAATAAGAGATAAATTTGCAGACCATCAATCTAAACAGATTGCTTGCAGGCATCTGTACTGGCAATGGAGAACATTCTCCCAGATGAACCCTGATAAGTTCCTGTGCATTATTCATGACAAGATGGATCAACACAAGAGCTTCTTGCCCCATCTGGATCCCTTGCCGAAGCGTTGCCAAAACGCCTTCCAACTGAAGGTGAGTTTGGCAGGTGTGCTTACACATGGTTATGGTGCAGGTACCTACGGCCATTTCGTGCTTGATCAATGGAAGGATGATCCCAATTTCCATGTAAGCTCCATTTTTAAATGCTTGAGAACACTAGAGAGGGGAACTATCGAAG
>JAANSK020264639.1:0-12075 GCA_011763485.2 Isoetes engelmannii
TGATCTGCAAGAAGGTCTGCAGCAGTGCCGGAAAGAGAGGAGAGGAGGGCGGCCTCCTTCCTCTGCTGCCGCCCTAGCCACATGCGCTAAGGGCTGCGCCAAGAACCATTTTTTACACATCAATGACAATAGGCCACGGTTTTAGGCGACGGTTTTGAATACAAAGGGCCTCTGTAGCAGTTTTGCAGGGGGATGCCCCCAAAGAAGAAAGTAGCAAGAGACCTGGTTGAATATGATGGGGATTCAGCTCATCTCTTGTCAGTAATGAAAGAGTTCAAGGCTGAAATCTTCGGCCTTAGGTCAGAAGTTGAAGGAATGCGGGAAACCTTACGAGAAGTGGTGGCCCAAAACACCAGTTTGAAAGAGCGAAATGCAGAATTATCCAAGCTGAATTCATCCACAGACTTCAAAGCACAGATTGAATTTCTTGAAAATAAATTGACTTCTCTGGTAGCTGAATCTACGAAAGAGCAAATGAAGATACATCATGCATAAATATCTTTTGAGCAAAGAGATCAAGACATCCGAGCAAAAAAATTGAAAATATCCTGTCTCCATGAGATTGAAGGAGAAGATGTTACAGATACAGTAAGACGGTTTTCTAGGAAACAATGCATTTACATGATCTTCTTCATGTATCATCCAGAAGATTTGGAAAACCGGGCTACCATACCCCCCCCCCCATATTGGTAAGATTCCAATCCAAAGAAGCAAGAGATCGTGTGCTTCATAACAGAAGTGCACTTAAGGGAGAGGAAATGTGGTTAGACCAGGATTTAAGGCCACATAGAATGCACATGGACTAACTCAATCAAAGATAAATGCCACTCTGAATATCTGGAAAAATCAGGATATATTATACTTCACATAAACCTGGACACATCTATTTCGTCTTTTTCCTGACATACCTGGATATGAGCTACTTGGTCAAGTATGGAATGAGAAAATGACAAGAGCAGGAAGGAGCTTTGGAGGGGTTGTTGTATATAAACGAGTGGGATCAGAACATGATATTCAAATCCTAAAATATGATACAAACAACCAATATATTTGACCGCAAATGAAAGGGAATAATCAATTGTTGTTTCTTGCATTATGTTATTTTGCTCCAGAAGACAAATATATACAATAGACATGGACTAGACAAGGAGAATCCATTTGGCAGTCTCTACTTTGAAATCCTTGAATATTTCGCTCAAGGTGAGATATTTCTAACAGGAGATTTCAATGGGCGCACAGGCTGCCAGCAAGCAAGAGTGTCCAATGATCTTGCAAATGTATACCTGGATGCAGTGGATGATCGAGTACATAACAGAGCTTCGGATGATAATACTTCAAATGAAATGGGCGAGAGGCTGCTTGAATTATGCACAGTATGTCAGCTTAATGGAATAAGATCATTTCCACAGTCTGGGAAGCTTACTTACCAAAATCATGCAGGGGCCAGCACAATAGATTACCTCATTACAAGAGATAAAGCTCTGATAGTAGACTTTTGTGTCAGCACTAAATTACCAGAGTCAGATCATACACCATTGCACATGGTGTTAAAAGTACAAGCAAATCCAAAGAAATCAATCTCAAGGTTTCGTCCGAAGATAAAAGTGAATTATGAGCATAACCAGGAATACAAAGCACATATAGAAGAGATTCAGACAGACGCCACATGATCAGGCAGTTTGAAGCAGGTGCACAGCAGTTTAAAAAACTCACATTGGCTGCTGCTAAAGATGTCTTCGGGGTCTCTAAAAAACATATGCCCGGCAGACCTTGCAATTCATGGTGGGATTCAGAATGCCAAGATGCTAGGAGCAGGCTGCCACAAAACTGTATCTGTAAACCAAAATGGTATAAACAAATGATCAGGAGAAAAAAAACGTGCCTATTATGAGCAAAGGAAAGCACAATTAAGTGAAAAGTTCAGGAAGTACCCAAAAAGTTTCTGGGACACGTTGCAAGGAAACCTGACCAAGTTATATTGGACGTTGATGCTCTATCTAATTTAGTCATGGCCGTATATGAAAAGGCAGGTACCAATTGCATGCCAATAATAGCTCCAAAATTTGAACTTTTCACTGAATCGAAGGTCCAAGATTGCTTGCCCAAAATAGCTAATAATAAGGCGCATGATGCAGATGGCCTTTGTGTGGAGCTCCTTAAATGCGGTGGAGATAAAACACTCCATTTTGACAGATTTGTTAAATAAGAGCCTCGTGCCTGCCTCATGCTAGGGATGCTAGCCAATTGGAGAACCAATCAAGTCCATCCATTTCATAAAGGAGGGGACAAAAAAGTAGCAGGCAACTACAGGTCAATATTGATAGGCAGTGTGCTTGACAAACTTCTAGGCAGCCTCGGAAGGCAAATTAAGCTCCTGGGCAGGACATGCAAAGGTAAGCTCGCTATGTCAAGCATGTTTCGGGGGAATCATAATACATTAGATCATGTGCTCACCCTCAGAACTTTTTCGACTAGCAGATCTCCCAAACTCGTTGCTTCAAATGTGTCCTTTCCTCTTTACGTGTTTGATCACAATATTCTATCACATGATTCACTAGAAAATGCAAATGAAGGAATTCGTGTTTAATTCGTCAAACGTAGACAAAGAACAAACAAAAACCCTTGTTTTCTCAAGACCCTTAAATTTTACCTGCATCCCATCCAAAGAAAAAACAAGACAAATCTTTTGGCACTTGCGTACACGATCTTTAGATTTGAGGCTTCAAATAACAATTTCATTTTCCCATTAGGTGCCACATACAATGTTAATGATAGTTTAGAAAGACAAGCCCCAACTCAATCTTGCGAAAACTCATAGAAACCCACAAACACCTTCAACTTCCAGCACAAACACCTTCAACTTCCAGCACTTATAATCGATAAATTAAAGTAGCTTAAGCATGGCGTCGTTCTTCTGTTACCATTACCAAATGCAATGCAACATGGTTTTATTCGATTACAAGGGCAACCCACAGTGCATTAGCACCCCTTTTTTTTTTTTTTTTTAAATTTCTGTAGCTCTGTCCAGCAATTCGTGATCAGCCCTAACATCTCCTATTGCTTTACCTTGACCATTAGAACAACAAAAACGAATGCAAGCTACCAAAATCACAAAAAATAAGACAAAATAGGGGTCGTGCATTTAACTAACAAGCTACGGTGACCATAATTGCAAACCGGACTACTTGCAGTAGATCGGCATAGGGAATAAGGCCAAAAATTTGCGGGAAGATGTATGGGGGAAGGGAAGTTGGGGATCATTTTCCGATTAATCTGGTGGGGTAGCGCGACCGGCGTTAGCCGGGAGCAAGTCACCGGATTAATCGGAATGAGAACCAACTCCCTTCCCCTATCAATATAGAAACATGAAAGCAAATTTGCTCCCCTTTTCGCTGCTCCATCGATGTTCTTGATCTATTTTTCGGCTGTGGAGACTCTGTTTGTGGCGATGGAGGCGCTTAGGTTAAGCGGTTTGCTTAGTTGGGCGACTTTGTGGATTTGTAAGGCTTTCTGGAGGTTTTTCTTTGGGTTCTTTGTGCTTTTTGGATTTTACAGTCTCTGGAGGCTTTTGAAGGCCGGGCATGGCGGCTTCAATCAAAGTTTCTTCTAAATATTTATTTTACCAAATACTTCTTGAAGGTCGGGCATGGTTACAGTCTCTAAAGAGCTCAGGCATGGCTGCCGGGAAACATTTGAGCTGGTATCCAAAGGAAGCGGGCAGAACATTCTAGAAGTTCCGAGATGCTGAAGATCACTGGAAAAATCCGGAAAGACAATCTGTTTCGTTTTTTCCCTTCTTCTGAAGTAGTTGAAAACTGGAACGTGTTTTGGGAGGATTTTCATCATGCATTTGGGTTTACCCCTTTCTGTATCTCTGTGATTCATATCCTTGTCTTGCTTTGGGAGGATTTGCATCATGCATTTGGGTTTACCCCTTTCTGTATCTCTGTAATTCATATCCTTGTCTTGCTTAATATATTATTTTGAAATTCTCTTCTTGTTTATACGAACCGATTTGTGATATATACAGAGATGGAAGCTTTAAGCTAGAAGATTTAAGAGTTACAGAGTAAGAGTAAGATTTCTGCCGGAAGCAGGGCATTGCTAAAAGAAACAGTACAGTGGTTTTACAAGCAGGGTCACCTGCTCAACCAGTTGTCCGGAATTGGAGACCCAACTTCCATTCCGGATTGTAGAGGGCTGACACGTGTTAGCAGTAGAATGCACGCCAGGGCATAGAGGCGACCCTGTTTCTATATTGTGGGCAGGCTTCCACCATAGCCAGAAGCACGGTACAGAACATGGGACGCCTTTTTGAACTCAAACCCCCTGCTGCGTTCCAAACGTTGAGCATATAATTATATGCTCCAGCACAACGATGCCACAATCGAAACAAGAACTACCAGATCTTTGGGAGCAGAGCAATCTTCTACGCCAAAGTTAGAGCCTTCATCGCACCACCAGACAGAGCGCTGACCGCCGTTGCTTACTGCCATAGCCTCCCGGAAGAACAGGGGACGGGAACAGCGTAATGCTAGGTAAAAGATTTGAAATCTTAGTGGGATATTAGTAGAATATTCTTGATCATGATTCCATCCAGTGGGATATTCGGGAGGTGATTTCTTCGGGAAGTATTCATCGGTAGTGTTCCAGCGGAAGGGATCCTTTGGATGGCCAGGATGATTTAGCAGACCGACGGCTGAGATCTACCACCTGACAGTGTTAGGTACTCGTAACGGGTCTCCAATACAGATCCCGTTCGAGGGGCTTGGCGATTCCGCGAAGATAGTCACTGTGATGGAATCACCCAAACAAAATAATATTATTTTCACCTAAAACTTAGGGTCTCTCATGTACGAGCACATCTTACATCCGTCAATCCTATTCCATCTAACGGCTCGCCTTTAATGTACTTGCCTAGCCCTAGATCTCTAGCTTGAAGCGGCTACTGTTCCTATTTTATCCGGTGCGCTTTCGTTCTATTACCCTGTGTCGAATTTGTTTCTTCTTCAGCTTTTTCAATCTTCTCTCAGAACCTTCTATCATAGAAGAGCGGAGTTATTCCTTCTGCATGCCTCCGATGCACGGTTGTATGTTCAGTAAAACGTTCTAAGACTTTTCCGCATAACTGCTAGTTTCTGTAAGAGGTAAATGATTTGGGTCTTAATTTCCCTTAAATATGCTCTTTTGTTATTAATGCTTGTCTAGGTAGATGGGTTTGTATGTGCCTCTGTTTATCGTCCAATAATGCTTATTGCTCAATTTACAATATCAGTGATGGTCTTCACTTAAAAATTTACTGCCTGCGAGCAAAAACTTTGTATTCAATATCTCTTGGTTTCTTAATTTCACATAGTTTACGGAACTTTTGGTCTTTATATTTTATCTATTCTGTAATGAGAAAGCTACCAATCGAAGTACTCTCATTTGAACTTTACCACTGTTTATGTCTTTGGTCCTATGTCCGTTTCTCAGTATTTGTGTCATAGTGGCTTTGTTTCACTTACATTTTTTGAAGGATATTGTTTTAATCAGGTGACTACAGATGTCAGAACCTTCAAAGGTTTTACATGTGCGCAATGTTGGTCCAGAAATTATGGAGGTAGTCGTGAGTGATTCCCTGGGATGGTAATTGATTTGGAATCTTACTTGGTTTTTGTGTTCAGAATGACCTCGTTCTCCTTGTTCAAGCATTTGGATCTGTGCATAAAATGGTCATGTTACGTGCCAAGAATCAGGTAGTGGAAATTTTATGTTCTAAGCCAGCGTGTAGTGCAATAACTAATTCATTTTGTTGCAGGCACTTGTCCAAATGTATGATATTCCTTCTGCAGTAAGCGTCATGCAATATTACTCTACAGTACAACCAACAGTAAGGTGAATGAATGAATGAATGGATGAAGGAATGAAATTACTTATTCACGCTTACCAGATGAATGAAATTATCTATTCACGCTTACATGGATGAATGAATGAAATTATCTATTCAAGCTTACATTATGTGGAACCCCTTTTGTTGCTAACCCTCTATTTTGATCAGGGGAAGGAATGTTTATATTCAGTTTTCTTCACATCAGGAACTCACAATCAGCGATTCATCAGGCCAGACACGTCGCACAAATTCTGAACAGGTCCGCCTTTACTTTTGTGAATTGAACGAACCATTTTTGCTTCTATATAAAAACGAAGATTGGTTATTTACTCATACTTGCATTCTCTCTTCATCTTCATTGTTTCTTTTGTGGAGGGCTCTTTAGGATTTTCTCTCTCTCACTTCTAGGCACTTCTTCTTAAATTTCCGCCCCCTTTCTTTTCTGGTTCTCTGTGGGGCTTCTTCAGGATCAGCAGCCTAATCGTATTCTCTTAGTCACTATTCACAACCCACTCTATCCCATCACCGTGGATGTGCTGCATCAAGTGTTTTCCCCTCATGGGTTTGTCGAGAAGATCGTGACGTTTCAGAAGTCTGCTGGTAGCTCCTCTTTGTCTTCACTCTTGCTTCTCTTTTCTTCTCTCTCTAGGCATTTTCTTGGGATGCTGGCTTGCATGGATGCCCATCTTATATTTAGATATGCTTTGTGTTGTGATCTGATTTAGTGATTCTTAATACTTGTTAATGCCATGCAGGATTGCAAGCTTTGGTTCAGTTTGCAACCCAACAAATTGCTGTACTTGCAAGAAACCTATTACAAGTAAAGCGAACTTTCACAATGCATCTTTTAGTCTTTTGCTGCAACATGCTAATCATATAGGATTTGCAGGGTCGCAATATCTATGATGGCTGTTGCACTCTTGATATCCAGTTCTCAAAGTTAGTACCTCATATCACACTGTTTTGGTTGACATTAAGTTCAAGATCTTGTTACTGAAATATGGGCTCTGATAAACTTCTCTGTCATCCAGTCTTCCAGAGCTGCAAGTAAACTATAACAATGAGAGGACCAGGTATATCATTTAATTGTTGTATGTTTCATACGGCCCTTTTCACTGTTTGCTAAGGGTTGTTGCGTATAGGGATTTTACAAATTCTTCTTTACCTGCTGAACCTGGCCGTCAGGGAAACGCAGTCAATCCAAATCTCTTAGTGGGTCTTTATTTTCGTTGTGACTATTTTCCGATGATGAAGTTATTAAATTGCTTGATTTTCTCTTTGACAGACCTCACATGCTCTACTACAGCAGTCATTTTATGGAGAAGCTGGTAAATTTTATGACATGCAACTAATACCATCAAGAGCAAAGCTAGAATAGCATTTCTAATTCTAATGCTTTTGGCTAAAAATATGTTCATATTGGTTTTAAATCGTATACGCTTTGCAGCAACATTTCAGCAGCCATCAGCTGGGCAATCAGTTGGTCTTAATTCATTAAATTCCTACCAGGTGTGTTATATTTAGCTGCCTCTGCTTTTGCTTTTAGAAAACTAAAATGTAATCTTTTCAGGTTCCCTTAAGCAGTAGTGCAACTAGTAATGCTGTGGCAGCTTTTGGTGGTAATTTGCCCCCAGGAGTCACTGGCACTAATGAGCGGTGCACTCTCCTTGTTTCAAACATTAACCATGAGGTAGCACCCAAGTTGTTAAGTTAGGCTGTCATTAAATGCTTGAGGATACTGACTATAGTTACTATTGCAGAAACTAGATGCTGATAAATTGTTTAACCTTTTTTCAAATTATGGAAACATAATGCGAATAAAATTACTGCACAATAAGCCTGATCATGCTCTTATTCAAATGGGGGATGGCTTTCAGGCTGAACTTGCACTTGCTTACTTGAAGGTATATAAGCAGTACCTGTTTGAGTGTAACAACTTTGGACTTTACACTGGGATTTTTTTTCCAGGGTATTTCATTATGTGGGAAACGGATTGATGTGAATTTTTCTAAGTATGCTCAGATCAACCCCTCTCCAGACACACATGATTACACATCATCCAACTTAAATCGATTCAATCGGAATGCTACGAAGAATTATCGCTATTGCTGTTCGCCAACAAAGATGATTCACGTGTCTAGTCTGCCTGCTGATGTAACCGATTCAGACCTTTCAGCTCATCTCTCACCGCCAGGTAAAATTGTGAATGTGAAGATCTTTGACTCGAGTGGAAAGAAACAGGCTTGGGTTTTATTCGAGGATGAAGAACAGGCCACTGAAGCACTAGTTAACAAACACGCAAGCCTATTGAAGGGCTCAACAATACGTCTTGCATTTTCTAAAATTAACACATTGTAAATCATTGTTTCTTATTTATGAGCTTTGGTTTATGGAAGTGAATTACGGTGATTCTGATTGTGTTTATTTTGCCTATGTTGATATTTGGTTCCCAGGGTGCAATATGCAATGTCTCGCTTACTTTTTCTTTCATCTGTTTATTCATGCTATTGTTGGATGATTCATGTGTGTAGCCTGCGCATGCAACCATTATTGCTTATGCAAAAAGATTAGATTGCAAGTCTTACATACCCTCTAATTATTGTCTTGTCATTCTGGCTTAGAACTTAAATAGCAACCGTTAGGTTGATGATATAATTAGCTGGTTATAGACTAACTTGCACCGAGCGCTATAAATAATGCACGCCGTAGTGTTTGAGCCAAGTGCTGTAAATAATGCATGCCAATAATGCACGCCGTGTTTTTTGGACTAACTGATTTTTTTGTGTCTTGTGTCTTGACATGTTTGACCCATATATTGAAAAGAGAAAAAAGGAAAAATTGTGACATGCCTTTATGTTTTGCAAAATTGTTCGAATGCCCTTAGTTTTGGAGGTATTTTTATGACCGTAACTTTTTTGCAATGATTCAAAAGAGAATGTGTTCTTCAGTTGTATGGTAAAGGAGGATGAGATCTTTTCATCGAACCTAAGATCACCTTAATCGGAGTTCAAAATCACAAGTTATATGATTTTGAAATACACAAAATGTTTGTAAGAATTTAAGAGGGATTTAAAAGACTATAACTTAAAATTTTGGACTCCAGTTCTCGTGATGGAAAGATCTCATCTTTATCTACAATATATTTGAAGAACAATTTTTCATTTGGATCATTGCAAAAAAAAGTTGCAGTTATTTCCATAAAAATACTTTCAAAATGAGGGGCCTTTGAACAAGTTTAGCAAAACATAAGGGTATTTCACAATTTTTTCTCAAAAAAAAAAAAAACACATGGCGCATCCGTGGACTTAGCAGATTTTTTTTGGATTTAAGGCTGGCTCAAACACGACAGCGTGGGTTATTTACGGCGTTCGTCCTTGCAACTGCAAGAGCCAAGATGACCACAAAGTGTCTTTCAAGATGGCCACATCTTGCATATGGCCTCTTTCAAGATGGTCGTAAAGAGTGTCCACCAATTCCAGCCCCTTCACTTCATACAACTATGACAAAAATTAAAAGGACCTTTTCAGTCGTTATCCATGCTATTGAAGCTCTTGACTTATTGATAGTCATTATACTTCCTTCCTTCCTTCCTTATTGATAGTCATTATCTATGTGTACCCTACCTCCGCAACTAGGAGGACCTTTTCAATCGTTATCGATGCTATTGAAGCTCTTGACTCATTGATAGTTATTACCTGTGTGTGTAGCCTACATACGCAACGTTAGTACCTATGCAAAAAACCATCTCAAAAGTAAAAAAGATCTAGATTGCAAGTTTTATATACCTAGGCAAAAAACAACTCAAAAGCAAAAAAGATCTAGATTGCAAGTTTTATATACCCATGCAAACAACAACTCAGACGGCAAAAAGATCTAGGTTGCAAGTCTTATACACCCTTGTCATTCTGGTGTAGAACTTTAATTGCACCTATGAGAACCAAGATAGCCACAAAGTGTCTATTCTCAAGCACACGTGCAAGGATGTACTGGCATTTTGTTAAATCCAACCCCTTCAGCCCGTGCTTCACACAATCTATGACAAAAACTGAGATGACCTTTTCAACTCTTTGCTTCACAGAATCTATGACAAAAATGGAGATGACCTTTTTTCCTTCTCCCCACTATCCTTTTTGTACATGTAATAGTTGTAAATGGGAAAGAGATGAATTATGTTTCTCCACCATTCATGTGGCATCATTTGATACAAGTACCTAAGATCACATTGCGAGGCCTATCTTTATTGGAAAACCCTAAATTAATGAAAGTTTAAAGGTAAAATGCCACTTAAATAGGCATGCAGATATTACCTACACAATAGAGATCCACAAAGTGATTAAACATCTTGAACTAGTTGGCTCCTGTGGTCAATCTGTGAGTGTCGAAGATACCACATCTTCCAGGGTATTTATTCATATGCTCGTGGAGTCATTGTTGTAGCCAGACTAAGATACTAATGGCTTATAACTACACGGTGCTTCAGGCTCCTGTTTCAGAGGCATACTCTTGTGCTTACACAGATAGATGAGATATGTACATTGTATTATTTTTATTCTTGATTAATAAACTTTTTTCCGTCCATCTTGAATTGGTTGTGCGGAACTTTGGCACGTCATTTCAGTGAAAGGCATCATTTTTTGAATTGGTTCGTATAATTGTGTTACATCAATTTTGCTGACAAGCATTGGAGGAGTGGGCAGACTGCTGGTGCATTTATTGGCTCCCAATTTGGGCTTGGATTCCAGAGGGAGTATTAGGTTCATGGAATAAACTCGTGGGGGCGTATTAGACTCATGGTTTCACATCCTAAGCTTATTCTATAAGTCGAATACCCCCTCATAATTAGACAAGTCGAATACGTCAAACAAAAAAAATTGTGTGAGTCAAATACCCCTGAAATTATAAAAATATGTCAAAACGTGGGCTCGAATCCATGCTAGAGAGTTGAAAACCAAACAAACTAGCCATTTGCGCTATGCAGCAACATTGAAATAAAATGATCTTTGCAACTTAATAAAGACATGGCTGGGGGGTATTCGATCTTCAATACACAAGGGACGTATTAGGCTCGCGGTTTTATGGAATCCAACCCTGAAAGGGGAGCCAATACTTCGCCTGACAGACTGTTTTCGAATGTCACAAAAGGAACGTTGTTCTTTAGCAACCAGCTTTATCACTGTAATGGTAAACACGAATGAGTGGGAAAAAATCGTGTTCGAGGTTATCATTACAATCATACAAGTTAGATGTAGATTACATGTAAATCATGTTTGCGTAATCAAATACAAACATATGTTAAATATAACATAATTCAGATGTACTTAAATGATCTAGAACACAACATTTAGGATTTCCTGCCCCCCTGCTACTCGAACATGTTCTCCTTTTGTTCTTTGCTTTAGCATCTCCCCCGCTTAGGTTCCTCGACAGCCCTGACTTTGCAATGTCCAAGGGCTGAAGAATCTTCTCTATTTTGCCATCTGCCATTAAGACAAACTAGAATCCTACTGATAAGTCGATAAATTTTACTCATAAATCTTAACACCTTCTATAGCATCATCTGAAGAATTCTTGCCACTGTTCACGCTCTTCGTGGACGAGAGCTGTTGGATGGGCATATTCATGAGTTATGCTTTGATTTGGACCGTAGATAGTGATCCTCGTTTGTGGGGTATGCTCGTACAAGTTTTTTTATACTGTATAGCAAGACTTGTGAAATACTATAAGGTTTGGTGCAATGTACTTAATGGTGTTGATTTCATACATGTATTATACCATTTTAGGCAGTATAAAAAGGGCTCTCGCTGCCCTATGTCACCCCCCGTGTGAATATGCACCTAAACCACAGGGGGGTTTAGGGGGGATTTAATTTTTATATGTTGGATGTTAATGGTTTGTGTTGCAATTTTTTTTTTTTTTTTGCCCCTTCAGGGCCTTAGGGATGGTTGTAGAGATGGATGAACACAATACACATCTGTACTGGTATTATAGACATTCTCCCTTATAAATTGTAAATTTGATGTTATGCTAGTACATATGCTAGACATGTGGGAACATGTGTTGACATCTTCGTGACCATGCTTTGCATGGGAATGATGTTTGGAATAACAAATTCTAGCCAACAACTACATGGCACGTAACTAGATGTTTTTCTTGCATCCTTTCCAAAAAACCTCTAAATACGCACATTTGCTGGACATATTAAG
>JAANSK020264650.1:0-12074 GCA_011763485.2 Isoetes engelmannii
CACTGTTGAAAATGGGGTTAGCACTTTTTGTAGAGTTCAAAATCAAAGAATAATGGCAAAATAGTGAAATCGTGGTTGGTTGCAAGTTCATTAAGGACGGTGTTAAGATTTTTGATGCTCAGGGGCATGGAAATTTGTTTGAATTGAATTTGGATTTTATTAATAAAGTATCTACTGTGGATGATATACACACTTGGCATCTGCGCTTGGCTCATGTGAATTATAATAGTATCAAGATAGCCAGAAAACATAAATTGCTGGATGGCTTAGATTTTGATGATGAGAACATGGAGTTTGCGAATCTTGTATGTTGTGGAAGCAAAGCAGGTTGTCTTTTAAAAATAAAGGTAAGCGTGCAAATGAGCTGCTTGGCCTGGTATATTCAGATGTATGCGGCCCAATGCAGGTGCAGAGTCTGGGTGCGAAGTATTATTTTGCCACGTTTATAGATGATCTCAGCAGACGCACACAGTGTTATTATCTCAAATCCAAAGATCAGGTGTTTGATGCTTTCAGGCTTTATGTGGCGGAGGCAGAACGTGAAACTTCGTCTCAGGTAAAATCCTTAAGGACAGACCTTGGAGGGGAGTACAGGTCTAGCGAATTCATCAGATTTTGTCAGGCACGAGGCATTAAGAGGTAGTATACATGTCGTTATACACCTCAGCAGAATGGGGTTGCAGAGCGTAAGAATCTCACCATTATGGATGCATCCAGATGCATGCTAAAACATGATGGAATGCCTAATTTCTTGTGGAGAGAGGCAGTAGCCACTGCCTTCTATGTGCAGAACAGGTTGCCCACATTTGTGCTAAAGGAGCTGTTCCTGAGGAAATATGGACCGGAGAAAAGCAGAGTGTCCGCCGTCCGTCGCTTGAAGATTTATGGATGTTTGGCCTATATGCTAGTCCTGGAAGAGCCGCGAAGAAAATTAGATGACCGAAGTATCCCCACTTTCTTGGTAGGATATGACGAAGAAACAAATGGATATAGGTTATATGATCTTGTTAGGCACAAAGTGAACATTAGCAGGGATGTCAAGTTTGTTGAAGACGTGTTGTATAAAGATAGAAAGATACTGACAAACGGGGAGGAAGCTGAATGGATACCAACGGAGTATTTAGAACAGGACGCAAGGGAGAAAGAAGAAAATGTAGCAGCAGAATCAGCAGAGCAGCCGATGGTATTCATCGATGATGACGATGATCCGGATGAACAGCATGAGGCTGTAGAGGCCGACAGTGCGCTTCATACTCCGGTGGGAGAGCATGAGGAGGTGCTTGAGAATGTAGAAGCCGACAGAGCACCGGAAGATGCACATGAAGGAGTAGCAGAAAGGGAGATACATCACGGAGAAGAAACCGGAGCTCGCGAGGAAGTAAGAGCGAGGGGGAGATACACTCGACGTGATGATGTAGAGCGTCTTAAGTCAGAGCTTCTGTTTGATGTAGACCAATATGGGAGAACTAAGAGGGTTCCAAAACCCAAAGTAATTTCATGTGTAGTAGAACCTAAAACTGTGGAGCAAGCCATGACAGGACCTGACGCTTCGAAATGGAAGGAAGCCATGCAAAATGAGCTGAGATCGTTTGAGGAGACGAAAACTTATGAGCTAGTGCCTCGGCCAAAAGATAAAAATGTAGTGGGCAGTAAATGGCTTTTCAAAATAAAAAGAAATGCAGATGGGTCAGTTGAAAGGTACAAAGCACGCTTGGTGGCAAAAGGTTACACTCAGAAGGCGTAGATTACAAGGACACCTTCTCACCGATAGTCAAGATAACGAGTTTGAGAACCTTGATTGCATTGGCAGTACAGAATGATATGGAGATACATATAGGGATGTAAAAATGGCATTTTTGAATGGAGATTTAGAAGAATAAATATACTGGAGCAGCCCCAAGGATATGAGCAAGGAAAAAATATTGTATGCAGACTGAAGAAAGCAATTTATGGTTTACACCAAGCATCAAGACAGTGGTATGTATGCATGAACAAGTTTTTCCATTGGGTTTAGAAAATTGAGAACAGAAGGTAATTTGTACATGTGGAAAGAAGGGGACAAATGTTTAATTATGGCACTTTATGTTGATGATTGTGTCATAGTCAGCAGTAATAAGAAATTCCTGGAACGATGCAAGGCATTATTGAAAAGGCGCTTTCAGATGTCAGACCTAGGTGATGTTAAAAAACTGCTTGGCATGGAAGTTAGAAGAAATAGGAAAAAGGGGGAGTTATATTTAACACAGGAGCAGAACATTAGGAAGGCTCTGACTCGGTTTAGGATGGTTGATTGTAACCCGTCAAAGACGCCGCTAGCTCCTGGTACGAAGATCAGTAGTAGTATGAGTCCCAAAAGCGCTCCTGAAAGAAAAGAGATGGAAGTTATACCATACAGAGCATTAGTAGGGACTTTGTTGCACATTGCAAATAGTACAAGACCAGACATCTCCTATGCAGTTAACCTGCTTAACCGGTACAACAATAATCCAGGAAGAGAACATTGGATAGCTGCCAAGAGGGTGTTAAGGTATCTGAAAGGTACATTGAGTCATGGAATTTGCTTCACTCGAAGCGAAGATCCAAAATTGGTAGGGTTTGCTGATGCGGATTGGGGAGGTGACCTAGATGACAGAAAGTCAACATCAGGTTACATTTCTAAACTTGGAGATGCAGCAGTATCCTGGGGATGCAAGAGGCAAGAATGCGTAGCCAAATCAAGCTTGGAGGCGGAGTATGTAGCAGTATCTCTGGCGGCATCTGAAATTATTTGGATACGGAGAATGCTAGGGGAACTTGGTATGGTATGTGCTGATGCCACACCTTTGTATTGTGATAACAAAAGTGGAGTAGCGATGAGCATAAATCCAACGTGCCATTCCAGAACGAAGCACATAGAGATTCATCACCATTTTATTCGAGATGAAGTGGAGAATGGGGAAATTGATGTTCTGCACATTTCGACAAAAAAGCAACAAGCGGATATGCTCACGAAGGTGTTGACAGAGCCCAAACTAATGGATGCCAAAGCGCAGGTAAGAGTCATTGCGTGTACAGGCTGAGGGGGAGTTGTTGGAATAATGGTCAACCTGCACACTGCAATGATAGTAGTAATATTAATTTAACCATTGAATTAGTGGTGACGTGGCAACAATGTCGATGAAAAAGAAAAATAAAAGGAAAGCATGGTCGAACAACAGATCACGTTTTCAGGAGAAAAAGCAAAGGGTCGATTCTGGGAGATCGGTTCGGACGGAAGGAAAAGCGGGTGATCTGCGACTGGAGGAACCAGGTTTGGTCCATTGGGACGGAAGGCGAATCAGGTGGTCGTTGTGGCTTGCAGGTGATCAGAGTTGCAGAGAGCGGGAGCTGCCCGGATTGCTGGGCCATGGAATCGGGTGGAGTTCGGAATTGCCTGCAGAGGCAGAATCGTGATTAGGTGAGGGCAGAAATTGCTGGTCGATTTCAGAATTGCAGAAGCACAAACTAATTGGGAAGAAGGTCGGAACTGGCCAAGAATTCTGTAAGTATGTCTGGATTTGCTGGGTTTGAGTTAGGCAGGGCACGGCTTCTTGTTGAAACCTGGAATTGTATATTGGTGATCTTGGGCATGCCCATAACCAACCCGCATGCGAGTTAACCTCGCGAAGACCAGGGTCCTTTTGATCTCATCCTCTCGGCACCCGAGGATACTCTCATTCGCATATCAGGGAGAACCAGTAGAGGTCGCTGCCACATATAAGTACTTGGGTATAGAGTTCTCTATCACCATGCACTGGGATAGCTGCATCCGACTGCGGGTGGCAGCCGGCTGGAAGGCCTTGCACGCCATGCAGAATAGCAGTTACCAGGCTGAGCTGTATGTCTGGGAGCACCAGGCACGCCTCTTTAGGGCTCTGGTAGAGAAAATTCTCCGATATGGGGTAGAAGTTTGGGGCTCGGTCATTTTCGCCGCCACCTGGGGAGATCTTGAACGGGTGCAGAAAGATTTTCTAGCGCGCGCCCTGGGGGTAAAGCAGACAGTGCCACATCAGATCCTGCTCCAGGAGACATGATTCTTTCTCCTTCAGAGCAGCCATGTGTCGCCACCTGCTATATTTCCAAAAGGTAGCCCGGATGGATGAAGACCGACTACCAAGAGCAGCCCTGGCGGTCGCGATGGGCCCACAACGCCTCAAAACGTGCTGGAAAGTCAAGCAGGCATTGGGGTTGTCCCAATGGCAGGTCCAGGCACACAGTGTATACGAGTCCCCGCGAAGAAGGGCCACGACGAGCTCAAATCCTACCTCGACACCTGCTTCCTTGGCAAGTTCTGGTACGGTGAGGCCCTGACACAGGTCAAGCTCGAACATTATAGAGAAGAAGTGAATCCCACGCTCAAGCAGGGGCCCCAGCAGTACCTGCTCACCCCCCTCTCTATGAAAAAGCATAGGCTGATCGCCTCCCTCCGAACGGGAGGACACCACCTCCGCATTGATACTGGGTGCTGGGCAAGGGAAGCGCGGGAGGATAGGACTTGTTAGTGCTACCACCAGGGGGTCCTTGAGGACGAGTGCCATGCTCTGCAAACCTGCCCCTCTTATGAACAGATTAGAGCACGGTATCCGCAGTTAGTGATACCTGGACAGGCACTCCATCTCCTGCTCAAAACTGAAGCGGTAGGAACTCTTGGGTCATATCTTTAGGAGGTTCTTGACGAACGTCATCGGCTCTGTCCCACTTCCTTGTGAAGATCTCCACTTTGATTACTTAGCTGGGGGATGACACCCCTTTGTTTTGTATACCAGCAAGCGCATTGCTGCCACGGTTTTTTCCCAAGTGGGTTCTTACCATAATACGATAGATATTTGTCTTGTACAGGTCCCATAGGCCAATTGGCCTCCGCGAACGATAAAAATTCTATTCTATTTTATTCTATTCTAAAAGAGTAAACATATATCAACATTACCTTGCTTTCAATTATAAAATGTGAACCTCGTAAGGTATATTTGTCAATCCCATTAAGGAATATATACAATATAATGTTGAATTGTTAAGAAAATCGACATTTATGTTGAACATCAGTTTCAATGGTATGTTGAAGTGTTAGAAGAATATACATTATGTTAAAGCATGCTGAAAAACAAGAAAAACTCCAAGTTCATGTAGCAAACCTAGCGTGACATGGAATATTGTGCAAAACAATGTCAAAGATGTTACTGCATATATCAAACATGCAATAGTTGTTTCACAAAACCGGACAACATTTTTAAATGCTCATAAACCCAATGAACATATAGGGGTTGCCATCATAATGGCAGATGCCAAACTTGGAGAAGGCGGGTTTGCCATCATAATGGCATGTGCCAAACTTGGAGAAGGCCAATGGGCCCTTCGGTTATATCAAGAAATGCAATTACTTGGAGTGCTAACTAATAAGTATGTTTATATTGTTGATGAATTAAAGACGTGCAATTAGCTAGGTAGAAAATATCTGCTAAATAAGCTCAAATTGAACACAACATAAAATATGCTCCCGACAAGTTTCATTGGGACACAAAATGAAGACAACAAAAAATATACTTTCAAAATGAAAGACAACATAAAATATGCTCCCAACAAGTTCTGATGGATTGTACAAGTTTCCAACAAGAAGTTACCAAATTGTGCCCAAAACATTTATAGACTTCCAACTTATGCCCAACAACGCGGGACATCGTTATGCGCATCGTTACTAGTTCTATTTATTCGACTCATAGAACCAAAATACCAAGACCCATTGATCGATGTTGGAAAAAATGGTTTCCAGTTTTAGTTTTTATTGAGAAAATTAATACCATCTTTGGCTCTTTGGTTGGCATAACATATATTGACTTGTGGGTTTCTTTTTAGAACCTACCCAAAAATAAAAAAGTTAAATGCCCGATTTATTACAAAATGCATCACAAAGGGAGCTACATATAGAAAGTGAGCTTTTAGAATTTTTAAAATCAAGTAATGAACATTTGGCATGGACTTCAAATAAAGGAAAATATTCCTCTACATACATGAAGATAGTAATTAAAGTATCTTATTTTTGCCACGATTTTGGACACTCTTTTGGAGGCCTCCAAAAGGAACCTCCGGTATAAATGTGAGCTTCACTTTTGTATCTTTTCCAATCTTCAAGTATGCATTTCAAGTCTTCTACTTTTCTTCCTATGTTGGTGCAACAATTTGCATGCATAGTCGCAACTAATTGCATGTTTTGGGACATCGAGCAAAATCCGCTAAAAATTGTAGTGCTAAGAAGTCTAAACTTTAGACCCAATTCTGTGAAATTGGTCGTATGTTTCAAACCGTTCATAACTTGTTGATCATTGAGATGGATAGCACGTGAATGGTACCATAATTTATAGAACTTAATTGTTCGCTCATTTGAGTGAACGTGCATAAACCCACAATTAGTTGGATTGTTGAGGTCAAAAGGACTTCCATTAAAATGGTCAGTTGCAACTTCAATATCTACACCATCATCAAAGCGCTCAAACGGATCACGAAAAACAAGGATATCACCATCCTGTATAAGAAAGATAGTTCAATATCTATAGATACTACTAGTAGAACATATATGATTAGAAAATGAATTAAATTGAAGAGGATGACTTACAACAAAGAGAAAGTTGTATCCAAGTTCAAGCACAATTCGCAGGTAGTCGATTCTATTCCAGAGCAATAAAATATAAGGAGTTGTCTGGTACATGGCCTCTTGAGAATAGTCAACTCCATAGCTTGTCAGTTTAAGGCAATACTTATGAGCAGTCATGCACTTGTCATATGCTGTTTGATCCATAGCAACGATGATTAGGTGATCAATTAAGTGATTTGTTCCATTTCCCTCTTGAAAGCCTTGAATGAAGAGGTCAAATAGTGTATTAGGTTCCATCCATGCCTTATTAAAGAACGAAATAATGATCGTATTGTTTCTGAACGAAGCTTGATGGAGTGTATGATCAAGTTGTTGAACATCATCGATGGTCTGGAAGGAGGATCCATGCACTTAATGACACAAAGATTTATGGAGGCCTACAATGTAGAATGAGAATTCAATCTAATCAAATCTAATCATCGAAATGAACTAGCTAACCCAGAGACGTTGTACCATGTTATTCTGAATGGCAATGGAGTGCAGGCGGTCGAAGGTATGGACGAAGACAGAAGTGTGTTGTGCATTCATATTGTGGTGTATTGTATGCATTGCAAATAATAGGAAGGATAACATAGCCATAGACGCCAAGGTGCACCATTCCTTCTGCCCCATTACTTTCTTCTGATCCCGAATGTTTTATAAATAGGCTAGGCAAAATTTTCAACAACATTTTATTATATATTTTATTTATTTCCCAGGTCTTCCGCATCTTTAGACTTGGCCATCCCTCAACCAAAATTTCAACGGGGCCTTCTGAAATAGTAATGCAAATTTGGCAACACCTAAATGCCGTTGAATAACCATTCTCAAAAGCCATCTTTTTCTGCAAACCCGCATCATCTGTTGACGGATTTGATGCAGGTTTGAAAATATACCCATGAAAGACTTTAATAATGGACAATGCTTTTGAATTAGTGATCCTGGTTTATCTAGAAAATGCTATTCCGAAATTCGGCCACGGGAATGCAAAATGAGCATTCCGGAAATGACGGCCGTTCAGATTGAGAGACGAAATTAAAAATTGAATCTCTATTTTGGTACATTTGTGGACCAATTTCTATGGATGTGCAGATATCGTACATGAGATTTCACTCTGTAAAAAGCTTTAAGATTCATCAATATGAGAATGGGTTTTAAGTCGATTTGGTATGTACAAGTTCGGATCTGTTGGTTTAGGCAACCATTGTGTATTTGTGATTTAAATTTAAGTTCTAGGCGTATTTTATACACTTGGTATTTCAAACCTAGGGTTTTGATCTCAAGCGTTAAGATTTGATTCCACATGGAATATTCTAGGTTGATCCTCGCTCGAAGGGCCAAGATTAGCGATAAAGAAACCAAATGCTTTCTTGCTAATTTCTAATCTGGATCCTCAAGCGACATGATATGCTTAAGGTTAAGGCTTTAGGTTACTTGTTATTTATTATCTTTAGTACATTACATATATTACAGGAAGCCAATCCAGTCCAGGATGCAATGGCACAATAACCTTATGCTCGAAGCTACTCTATATGATAAAATGGCAAAAGGACCAGTTTTTCTTGGACGCATCAGTTCTAGATGACATGTTCAACTTGATAGGCATTAAAATGCTAGACATAGATTTGAAAAGGGGGCGGGAAAGGGCTGAAGTTTGTGATAAGGGTATTTTATAGATATGACATTAAATTGAACTGAATTGAAGAAGTTCATATTTGAAATTAGAGAAACATAGGTGATTTTGAAATTAGTTCGATTTGGCTAGTCTCTAGGAACGTATATCATAATATTCTTATGCTGAATGGATTGGCTCGAGTTGTTCCAATCTATTTAGTCACTATGCTATCTTTATTGTTTAATTTAATGCATGCAACGTTACAACAATGTCCTGCCCAATTTTGAGATGTTATACCGGGCATCAAGTTTGATGATGCGACATAAGAATTGTTTATTGAAGTGGTGCTAAGCTGTTCTAATACATGTGTGTCCTGAACTTATATAGACCTTTAACACATTTCAAGGTATCGTATTTTTAAACATTCTACATTCAATGACATGGCTATGTTTGGTAATTCAGTGGAAGCATGCTTGATTTTTACAGCTTGATGCTCATCATGTAATTAAAAATATTGTTGTTAGTTCATCATGTAATTAAAAATATTGTTGTTAGCTTATACTGCTGTAAAAAGTGGATTGTGTATCTGTAAACAAACAAGCTATTGCAGACATTGGATTGTGTATGTGTAAACAAACAAGCTATTGCATCTACATATGACTGAATTCTATGAAAAAATTCTTTAAATTCTCTCATCCTACAAAGATCATTGTGTATGTCAACAGGCAAGCTATTCCATCTACATATGATCCGCAGAACCAACAATTTGTAAATGGTGACATGGGATGGCTGCTGAGATAGCAAGCAAAACACAGTTGAACCACAATGTTGAAAACAACAAAAATCAAGAACCCATTTCCTTTCACATTTTGATTGTTCAGAATTGAGCTCTCTCGCATAATGCTTATTCAGATCATGGAAACAACCATATTTTCATCTGATTTTTAATGTGCAGCCAACAGGAAAGATAAAAGGTGCCATATATTAGTTCCCATAATACATGCTGGAGACAATAGCACAATGGTAACATCCATATTTTCATCTGATTTTTCATGTACAGCCAATAGGAAAGATCAAAAGTGTTAGATATTGGTCCCCATAATACATGCTGGAGACAATAGCACAGTGGAAATTGAGTTTAGCAAGGAACACAACTACACATGTTTTCATCACCTAAATGCAACAACATGTTCACATGCAATCTTCAGCTCAATAAATGTGCAAGGGTTTCATACCTCTATTTTCGTCACTTATGAAGACTTACTCCATCATTGTCAATGGGTTTTTAGGATATCCTTTACTTTCAGGCTAAAGGAATTCTAAATCTGGGGATATTTTATAGATGATAACCATTTCTTGGACACTAAAACCATATAAAACAAAACAATGTTCTTGGACTAAAACCATATCAATGAAAACAATAAAATGTACCTTTATGTAGATGTTCTTTGATTTTGTCAATGAGGTATAAGGTGCAGTCACCGCACTGCAGTGAAGGGAATTCAGTTGACTAAACCATCTAACATGAACCACAATGCAACTCATTGTCGTTGGCATCTCCCAGTTTTTTGCTGCGCCTTCATCTTTCAAATAAGCACCACAATACCTATGGATATGCAAGTAACTTTTGAGAACTGAAGCAAGTAGGTTTCTTATTAATTGCCACTACGACAATGTGGCATCAGGCAAATGATTCTATGAAATAAAAAACAGAGAAATGACGCCAATTAAAATAAGTACAAAAGATTGTTTTTTCTGAAAACAACTGTCCAGATGAAAAGCACGTGCAGACGAAGAGCACATGCAGACAGATACAGATACCTCGTTGATGCCAATGGATAGATGCCAATAAATCAAATTCATTATTGCAGTTGTTATGAAGACATCAGCCCGTAATCCACGTACAAATGTACTATAATTTGCATCAGGCATAATTTCTAGAGATGGGAAAAATAGGAATCAATGCAAGACAAGGAAGCAAAGACCATCGTTGAAAATAATATTAAGGATCAAGAGTGAGTACACATTTCTGCCTATCTTATGCGGGAAATCAACAAATTGTTGCATCTTACTTGTAGGATAGTTTACAGGTTGAAGAGTGAAATTTTTGTATTCATCCATAAGATCTATATCTGACCACATGATTCCAAGAAAATTCCTGTGCTTGTGTAGCTTGAGACCACTTCTTCCAAGACTTGAACATTTTTATAGCCATATTTGCACTGATGGGAAACCTAAAAGCCAAGAAAGTTGCATATCAGTCATGGAACAACTCTGCAGTTTGTCATGTTTAAGGGGACTTCAAAGTTCAAATATAAAAGAAAGTAACAGAAGTTATGTGCAGGTACGTACCTGGAAACCAATATGGCTGGGCAGCCAACAAGTTCAATATACTGCTGCACAACACATAGGTTTGGTCCCAGCAAAAATATAGGGATAATAAACCCCTCCAATAACTCTGTAGGTCACGAAAATTTGAGCGTATCACAGAAAATTTGGGCGGAGCTTGAGAAGGTCTGAGCAGATATCCACCTTGACTTGACAAAGCTTGGAGTTCTTTTACACAGTAGATCCATTTGGTTTTCTATGATCTTAGGAACATGATCAAGCACTATGCAAATAGCCGGAAAGAAACATAACCAAAACAATAGGCTAATCTAGTAAAGTAGTAAATCCTAGCTAAATAAGTCACTAGGTAGTCTAGTAAAGTTAGACAAAAGTTGGGTATCAGCAGGGGCCTAGCAACAACCAACAAAATAACCTTAGCCTAGCAAGCAAAATGAGCGCCCTTGTTTTCGTGCTCGTGTTCTTTCATGCTTGCCATTGGAGCCACTAGAGTTTTCAACATAGCATTCTACATTCATGGGGTTTATGGAATCAAACCTAACCAAGTGGGACAACAGCCCCAAACCTTAACCAAGTGAGAGGGCCACCTGCATTCTACATTTGTGCCAAGGTGAGCAAGCCCAATGATACCGCGATCATCGTTAATGGGCCAGATGTTGACACCACCAACATTAATTTTTGCACCATTTCTGTTGTTGTTGATGTGATTACAATTGCCCAGTCCAAACCTCTGCCATAGTTGGCAGAACCAAAGGTATGGTGATGGTTACTGAGGAGAATCGCCAGACATGCTACCTATGTCTTCTCTGTTGTCCTTTAGACTGAAAAGTATAATGGTACCATAGCTTATCAAGGTACTCACCGTTTTGTCAAGGGTGTCAGTGAATTGGCTGTTGTTGGAGGTACTGGACATTTCTGTCTAGTCTATGCCAGTGCCATTCATGTTGAGATTAACCTGCCAGATTCTACCATCTTGAGTCTACCTTTTATCACAAAGTATGAGTTAGAATGTCCAAATTTTTAATCGCTATGTATGTTAAAAATTAAACTAAAATTGCTCTATTCTACGAATATCTCCAAAAACAAATATATGAGTATTTAGACTTTAGGACTTCTTTTGATCGAGCTTATCACATCCTCCTTATCGCTACATCCTCCTTATCGCTACATCCTGGCCATTGATGGCCAGGATATTCCATACAAGATTCCCTCTAGGGGAATCTCAGCCCTCCATGGAAATTAGGGTTGTTCCAAAACCCAATTTCCATGTCAGCATATGATTTCGAACCATAGGTTCTGAAATCAATGATACAGACAATCCCGAGTTAGCCATATCCGTGAGACCCAGAGCTTGGAGACGACCCACTTCGCGTGGAGCCATAGCCTGGGAATCCAGAGCTTGGAGAGCTCCCTCCGCCCGGTTAAGATCCAGACCTCGGGGAGCCATAACTAGGATTTCCAGAGCTTGGC
>JAANSK020264661.1:0-12074 GCA_011763485.2 Isoetes engelmannii
ACACCACCAGGGCTGATAACATCCCCGTTATCAGCCCCACTTTGATGCTCCTGCTCTCCGGAATCACCAACTTTTTTGGTGGTGATACCGGAGGACGGGAGGTCGGCGGACGGCCAGGATTTGGCGCGAGAACAGACGGCCACGATCTGTGCAGAGGGCTGACATGTGTCAGTATGGCAAAATGGAGGCCCCCCGAACGGGCTCCGTCGAAAATTGGGGGTGATCCCGGAGGCCGAAAAAAACACCTCCGGGATCACCCAAACCAGAGTAATATTATCCTCACACTTATTGGCTCCGGAATCGAAGTTGACGGAACTTTCTAGGATGGTACATGATTTTGTTTGGGGAGGAAATGAGGAGGGATCAGTTGTTAATGTAGCCTGGGGAAAATGTTCGAAGCCCAAGTGGAAAGGGGGACTCGAGACGTTAGATTTTAGACTCCATAGCAGAATATTGGTATCTAAATTCATGTGGGAAATACTTCAGAAAGACCTTAAATCCCCGGGTTTGGAGTTGGTGTATCAGTCATTAACTCATTGTTCTCCATGTGGTAAGTTGTTTAGGAAAGCAGACCTTCCTTGGGCGCTCTTTTATAAACTTACTCCTTATAAAGGTGCCTCACCATTTCTTAAAGGTTTATTGAAAGCATGGGAGACAGTGAAGGCCTTGTGGCATCTGGACATGAGGAATTGCACTTCAGTATCGATGCCTTTATGGTGGCTGCAGGTAGAAGCAAATAGAGGAAATGTGCCTTTGTTCTGCCGTGGATAAGAGAATTCAAGACAGATGGGATGCAGCAGGGATCTCCTACATTGGGGATTGGTACTTCCAAGGTGTGTTACGCTCGTGGGATTTGTTTCAAAGGGAGTTTAACTTACCGGCAAGGGATAAAAGAATCTGGGATCTGGTTGTCGGTCACATACCTTTATTTGCTTGCCCTCAAGTTGGTGGTTTTTTCCTTCCTTGTAAAAATCTGGGAAAAAAGCATTTTGTTTCAAAAGCATATAGAATATTGCAGCGAAGTCAGGTAACACCTCTTCCCTTGCAATGGGGCATAACTCTAGATGAAAATCAGACGGTGCAGGTATGGAAGTGGGTCTGGATGAGCCACTTGCCGCCAAAAGTTTCTACATTGTTGTGGCAGATTGTACACAGAGTTGTCAGGGTGAATACAGTGGTTAGTAAATTTAAGCACGAGATCTCATCAATGTGCCCAATGTGTGGCCAGGCAGAGGAGACGATTGAGCACTGTTTCATACAATGCAGGGAGACCCAAGCTATTTGGAATAAAATGAAGGATATATCTGAAATTTCTTTATCGGAGAAGGAGATTTTATTAGGCTTATATCTAGTGTCATGGCAGCTCAACATGAAGATTGTTGTGAACTTGTGTAAAGGATGGATGGTATGGCTAATTTGGAAGAGAAGGATGGCATTGGTGTTTTCGCAAGTATACAATGATCCAGCCTCTTTATGGCCAACTCTAAAAGGCAAGATACGACAACATCTTGCAGCATTTGAACAGGAAGAGTGGGCGTCCCACGCCCATGAAACTTTTTTTATCAAGTTTGTAATAATATGATGGGGTAGCCGAGTGGTTATTCCTACATAAACAATTGTGTTGTGTAGGTACATGATAGCACTTGGCATATACTTGTAAGCATTATTTTTCATATAATATATTTGATCTTTCAACAAAAAAAAAATAATGTAAACCATTGCGGGTGCCGTCAACAAAACATTTAAAAACATATATCTTGGGGTCCCATAATGCCTCTCTAACGTAATTGGTGTTGGGTCCAAATTATACCTAGGGTTCCCTTAGTCATTCATTTACATAAAGAAATTCACTAGGTTTTGAAATATGAGAGTTAAACCTTGAGACGGAATCAAGTGTTTGATCAGCTAGAAGACATGAAAATGTTTCAATTCGTACCTCCACAATGTTTAAAATCCAAGGGCTTGAACCCTTGACCATACACCCTAGGGGGAGACCCTCGAGACACTGCAATGGCCAAGAAGGTTATCTGGGAGCAGGTAGCGAGGAGTATTCCGCAGCACGTACCCATAGTCCTTCAGGGTGATGTGGTAGTGAAGGTTTGGAAGGTTCATCCAGATGTTGTGGCCTCATGTTTTGTGCGGTCTTGCTACCGACTGTTGGTTATTCATGACACCTTGCCCCCTTCCGGCAAGTGGTCTCTGCAGCTTCTTGATGATTGTTGGCGCTCGGTTTGAATGTGGACTTGGAGTCCACTTCCCCCACCGAAAGTTAGGGTACTGCTGTGGCAGGTGGTGCACCGCTGTCTTAGGATGAACACTTTGGTAAGCAGGTTCAGGCTGGGTGTAAGCACTTTGTGCCCTTGTTGTGGTCTCCACCGCGAGACTGTGGAGCATTGTCTGGTACTTTGCTCCCATCTGCAGGCCGTCTGGGATTGGTTTAGGACTTTGTTCCGTATTAGATTGACCAGCCAGCAGTTGCTGAATGTGTATCCCGCTGCGTGGCCTCTCTTGCGGAAGCAGGCCTTGCATCTGTGTGTGGCATGGCGTGGTTGGTTTGGAAGCGGCGACGGCTGTGGATTTTCCAGGGGATTCAGCAGCCCGCGGGCTCTCTTGTTCCTCGGCTTCGGTACAAGTTGTTCCAGAGCTTCCTTGTGTTCAAAGGATCTGCGGAGAGGAAGTTCGCCATTTGGCGGGACTTTCTGGGTATTGTAGATATGGATGGCTGCTTTGTTCAGTAGGAGAGTTAGGGTTTTCGGTGGGTTTGATATGGAGTGTCGGGGTATCGCTGTCTCTTTGGGGCAGCTCTTCTTCCTCCACACTCGATTTGTACCATTATTATTCTTTTAATACATTGGTGATATAGTCCTTAAAAAAAAAAAAAAAAACTTAAGCTTAGAGTGATTTAAAATTGAATAACCTTTCAACTAATCTAGGTGTAGGCCAACAATGCTTGCTTATAATTCCTACATATTAAGATAATGAGATGAAAGCAAGGCATGTTTGAGAGATACAAGAATCCTCCTTTCTCATTGGCATGTGAGGAGTCTGTGTCAAATCACATTAATGTCTTTTCCTATAACTACTGCCTTCCTCCTTGGCACAATATCGTGTTCTTGGGGTTTTTTTTGTTGATTTCTCATTTAGATTCGAGTTGAATGTTGCTCAGTCCTTGAGGTTTTTAGTGGGTTTTTAGTTGAATGCAAAACATCTTACGAGATTTTGAGTTTTATACAAGCATTCATGTCATGACTTTTATTGCCCTAAATAAGAGTATCATGATTTTCTCTCTTCTTTTAATTTTGTTTTTTATTCTTACCTTCCTTGCCTTTTTGCAACATTGCCATTCTCTGTTTATCCGGTGGGGGCAAAGTGCTTCAAATTGATCTTTGGTTCGTTGAACAACAAATCTATCAAGCTACAAAAGGATTGCAAGATGCTAATTCGTTAAAGAGTTGATTCGAGGAACTGCAAGACCCTGATTCGTTGAAGAGCTAATCCATCAAGCTAATAAAAGCTATAGAAGGTTGTTGCGACTGCAATATAGAACAAACACTAACCCTAAAATTTACCAATTGAGACCTATTAGAGTGTAATGGACATCCTTGTCTCCATTTCGCAATGTAGGTGCTGGGCATGTGGCGTCATAAAATTGTATGCCACACAAAAACCCTGGCCCATATATATTGTAGTTACATGTCTTTGTATTACAATTCATGCAATATTTTTTTTCTTTTCTATCTTGTGATAGCATAAGGGCCTTTATGTTATGCATCCTCTCCAATAGGAGCTTGTAAAATTAGCGATAGTTCCATTGATCTACAAATCCCCAGGCGATTGCTTACTCATTCTGTCCCATTTATCTAGGAAGGTGATTAAACTAAACTTACTATCTCATCACTCACTTTAGCCATTCCCAAATGCCTCCCATCACTTGGAAGACCATTGCAGTATAACACTAGTTCTAGCCATGTCCACCCATCCATGCCTCATCAAGTAGTGGTCGATACAAAGATGAGTTCAATTTATCAATAGTGCATGAACAAGTAATTGTTTCAATCTAACCCATTGGACAAAATGGACAAGAAAATGGGATCAATAATAGCCATCCAATATCTAGCTTTTTATATTTTTGGATATACCCGTTTCATAGGATAATTTCATCGGCAATACATATCCTTTTTTTCTAAACAAAAATACGACACCTTACATCAAAAGCCTTTTAGCCATGTAACTTAAATTATTATTGGTGTGGAAAATACAACACAAGAAAAACTATATTGAAAGTTCTACAAGGAAAACACGCTCGAAATCAATAATAGTTGCATTAGGCTAAGTATGCCCTAAATCGATCATGATTTATGAATTTTATATTATCTCTTTTGTCAACGCAATGCAATAATATAGCAACGTTGAGACTTTTATAGAGCTTGAGAGTCAACTTTATACAGTCATGGCCATATATTCTTTGCTTCAGCTTAAATCTTCAAACCTTATAAGCATTCTAATAGCCATATTGCCACAAGCTTTCAATTCAACCATAACAAAGTTTGACCAGTAAGATATTTGAGAAGGCAACCTTTTGTTCATCAAGCTTATAGGGTCAACTTTGATGGGAGAAAAGTTGATTAACTGCTCAAACATATTTTGCTGTTAGACCAGCAGAAGCTCTTCAGTTCAACTATAATAAAGTCGACCAGTAAGAATAAGAAGGCCCTCAAAGCTTAGGAAGGTTGATAGGAGAAAAGATTGAGCACATGGAAAACCATATGTAGTGAAGCAGGACTAGAACAGGAGAAGTAGAAGGAAAAGGTTGGTAGATGGAAGGAGAAGCTGAAACGTGTAATATCAGGGAAACAAGAATTCAAAATAAATCAGCTATTAAACTTAATAGCATAACTTACATCATGTGACAGAGGGCAGAGGTAGCAGCAGAGGCAGCAAGTCTGATCGCAGCGCGGCCGACAACTCCGGCGACTCCAGCTGCAGTGCTGCGGCCGCCAACGGGGGAGGGCGTGGACTGAGACCGCTGGGTGGGGGGGGGTGTGCACGCCCTCCGCACCCCATACCTTGGCCATAGTTGGGACTCTGAGAGTCAAACTGGTTGAATTGGTTGCGGTTGCCACCAGGCACAGCCATGGGACGTTGTTGACTATAATTGTGAGCCATGGAAGGTTGTTGAGGGAGCCTAGCATTGTTAGGCCTGATAGTGTTGATCTTGAGAAGGTAATACAACGTCACACATTCCCAAAACGTGAGCACCCCATTCCCATCTGCGTCCAGAATAGAGAAGTAACTCAAGATCTGAGGACTCAGAGTTGGTCCTGCAACCTGGCAGATCTCCTGCAGTGTTATGTACCCATCCCCGTTGTAATCCAAGCTGCTGAACAACCTTTCCCCCTCTGCTCTTTCCCAATCCGGTAGAGTTTGATAGAACTGCCTTGCCTGTTGTTGCAGTTGCTGCGCCATATTTGCCATATTCGCCATTGCCTCTCTCTTGGCACCATTTGACCTTACAGACCTTTCTATAACATTTATGTTATATGCTCACCTTTTATCCTTATTCTATTTTGAAGTTGTCTTTGACAACGCGCTTTCTTGCAATTATGTCTTCCACGTCTTTGCCTTTGCGCTTTCTTGCAATTATGTCTTCCACGTCTTTGCCTTTGCTCACGTCTTATTATATCTAGGGGTGAAAATAGATTTACCCTTGTTATGGGCGTGGCTGAATAATGATCGTTGGAGATTCTATGGGATGGAATCACCAGCTATTGGGATTGCACCACATCGGCACATCAAATGTCTCTATCTATATCTGTCTATCTGCCTATTCCATGCTTTGACATTTCACAGCATTGTACAATACTTGACCATTTAACATTCGTCCAAAGTGTCCTCGTTATCTTCTTCAAGTAAGACATTTTCTTCGACCCACAATTGATTTATGCATCTTACCTTAACTTCCTAATCACTTATCTTAACTTACTAATCACCTTAGTTAACTGGATTTGCAGTCGAGTCTTTCACAACTTAACCCCACACACAAAATTTTAACCTAAGAATCTCCAATAGAATTTTGATATTGTGTTTATATCTATGTAAATCAACACGACGAGTGAAACATGGGGTTCCAATTCAAAAGAAATTTTAGTATGTAGCTTTACTGAATGCTTAGCGCAAGATATAAAAATTTTTCTTTAGCAATGTCAGATGTTTAGGTATGATATTTGATATGCATGTGCATTATGCCTCAACTATACGGGTAATCTCAAGTCGTTATTTTTGCGATAAGTTGCTAAATTCAAGTCAATCTTTGCTAGACCCTATATTTAGATAGTATATTCTCACTCCAGTTCTACACATATAAAAATTGACGATTTGCATGGACACACTTCTAGTACCAATGTCAAACTATATATTTTAAGACATCGATGTCAATTCTATGGATATGTGCACTTGGCGCCTAACACATTAATGATTTGAGTTTATATACTTACTAGTAACGGGTGCCCGGCGTTGCCGGGCATAAATACGGCTCTGTTGTGGGAATTGAACTTATTCATCAAAATACACATAGGAGTTCACATTACACAGTCACAGGAGAACTCCAACTTGCATATAATGTTCAACTTGCATATAATGTAGAAAATAATCACTGCATAACTAAATCAATTTATGCAACATAGATCTATTAGATGCAAGTTTCTATTGCAAGGCATTCAGATGGAAGAAATGATTTGACTTGTCCAGTTGTAGCATGTCTTTGATAAATGTAATATCTACGTTCTTTCTAGCACAATCGCTATTGATGCAACCCGACGCAAAATCAAACCTGTAGCAAAATTAAAGGCATTGTCTTTAAAATTGGAATAGTCATAACACAAGCTTAACATAGTCAGTTTAACAATAATAGTATACCATCACAGGAGTTCACATTATACAGTCACAAGAGTCGACTCCAACTTGCTTATAATGTAGAAAACAATCACCACATAACCAAATCAATTTAGTTTTATGCATCCAACATTGAATTGAAATTATCCAGGAGGAATAAAGTTGACAAAAAAATGAAGTGGCCTTCCAAGATGAAGGCAATAGACCACCAAATTTGCAAGTGCATGTCAAAAACAGGTTTGAATAACCAAGTTAAAATTGTCTGCAAGTTTCTAAAAGCTTTAATAATGCTTCTTGGATGTTGGACACCCTTCTTGAAATTACCCTTAATTATCAAAGGCCATGCCAATGTCTTGTGTTGAAATTACCATGGCATGTTCAATTTAGATGGTAACCTTACCAGTGGGACATGGCAAATCCAAAAGAATGCAATATTTATGAAAACTATAACACTGCATCATGATGAATAGCCTCCATAAGATTATATTAGTGACAACTTTAGACCAAGTATTTGTGTTGACCAAATTTAATGTCTAGGAAAGCGTCCAAATCATGCCTGCCAGTAACGATCAACTATAAATGGAAAAACACAACAAATTGAATGCAACCTAGAAAACAAAATCCAGGTTGAATAGGCTTGACACGTATGTATGATTGCAGTCCACTATATACCAAAGTAACATATCTCAACTACCGATAATACAATGGCCATGTAACCTGATTCTCTTGGAATTTCAACATCATAAATGGAACCAAATACTTCTAAGAAAGGTAAGGAATGGAATATGTATCTTAAGGCCATGCAGCTCAGCATTCCATATGACCATCAAATTTGCAAGTGCATATCAAAAACAGGTTTGGCAAGTTAAAATTGTCTGCAAGTTCCTAAAAGCTTTAATAATGATTCTTGGATGTTGGACACCCTTCTTGAAATTACCCTTAATTATAGACCATGCCATGTCTTGTGTTGAAATTACCATAGGCAGGTTCAATTTAGATGCTATACCTTACTAGTGGGACATGGCAAATCCAAAAGCAAAGCAATATTTATGAAAACCGTAGCACTGCATCATGATGAATAGCCTGCATCATGATGAATAGACTGCATCACATTACATTAGTGACAAAACTTTAGACCAAGAATCATTGTGTTAACTAAATTTAATGTCTCAGAAAGCCTCCAAATCATGCCTGCCAGCAAGAATCAACTATTAATGGAAAAACACAACAAATTGAATGCCACCTAGAAAACAAAATCCAGGTTAAATAGGCTTGACACTACCATGCTCTCGAATATGAACCTTAGTATGAACCTTAGAAGCACAATCACATGGCATCATAAATTATGGACCATCAGAGACATGATACATTCCTCCACATTTATGAATTTAAACTATGCTTGTACATTAACAAATTTAGACTATTTGTGTGAAGCTGGTATGCATCTTTTATAGTCACGACAGTCTTAACCTGTAATTCCAGCCAGTTGTATGAGCACAGCAGGATTATGAAAGGAGTAAACGGTCCATCAAAACGTCCACCTGAGAGCTTGCAACATCTGAGAGCTTGCCCATAAAACAAAAAGTAATAGAGCAAATCATTAGTTTAAATTAACGGCATGTTGTAGATGGATGGCAAGATATTTGAAACAGATGCTTCCCTTTGGAAGCTTCAAACTTTTTCTTGCTCATTCTTCAAATAGCATCACGAATTTGAAAAGGCATGCAAGCATAAATACCACTAAAACTGAAGATATTGCCTCTCCAATTCCTCCTCTAATTTTCGGATTCCAAGCAAAACATCCAGGCCTGAAACCTTGAAGCCTCCTAGAATCTGCAAAGCAAAATACGAAATTGTAAGCAAACAAAACGATCTAATTTACCAGCATATAACCACGCCAGCGGATCGAAAAGGGAATATAGATTTACCATGAACATAATCAGGCAGGTTTGTTTGCAAGATACACTAAACATGGCAAATTTCGTTTAGAAAACGTGGCTTCCATGCCGTGATCCATGCCGCAAAAGCTTGGGGATGGAGGATAACCCATCGGACCCAAAATTAAAATAAAAAAGGGGCAAATCGATCTGCCCCTTTTCCAAAGGGGACGAAATTTTCGAACCAAATCACTACCTAAAAATGTTTTGCGATTTTTGGAAGTTGGTTTTTTTTTTTCCGGCAGCTAATAAGCCCAAAATCTTAGTGATATTACTTAAAAGAAAAATCCAAAAAGTTTTCGGAAAGCCGGAAAAACCAAATTTAATAAATAGATATAGTTAGTTGTTCATTATCCTTCCATCCTAGCCGTAATGCGCTTGCTGCTTTTTCTCTTTGTATGGGTCCCATAGGCCAATTGGTCTCCGTGGACGATAAAAATGTTATTCTATTCTATTCTTAAAATATACTTCCTTCCTTCCTTCCTTCTATTCTATTCTATTTTATTCTATTCTTAATTGAGACAAGTTTAATTGAGCTATATATTAGGGTATAATGATGTTAGGGTATAATGCGAAAAGTTAGTCGCCTTGATGCAAGAAACTTAAGCTTATGGTGATTCAAAATTGAATAACCTTTCAACTAATCTAGGTGTAGGCCAAGAGTGCTTGCTTGTATCCTACATCTTAAGATAATGAGATGAAAGCAAGGCATGTTTGAGAGGTATAAGAATCCTCCTTTCTCATCTGAGATGTGAGGAGTCGTGTCAAATGACATTACTGGCATCGATCCGAGCCATCGGATCGAGATTCTAGAAGGGGGCGAGCATGCATGTGCTCACATGCATGCATAGCACACTTTTGTGGTGGGAGATCGCTATTTTAGCCGTGGTTCTTCAGCAGCACGTTATCGGCGCTTCCTCGTTGTCTCTCAACATTACACTGTTCTCTTCTTTTCTCTTTGAATCCAGGCAGTGGAGGGGCTTCTCTCTGCTTGGGTTGAACAATTTAGCATCTCTTTTCATGCTATGGCATGTTCCTTCTCAGCTTTACCTCGATCCTCGATCTCGTTTGCTAAAGAAAGTTTTCTTCTTTTTGGGAGTTTGTCGTTTTCATGCGAGCCCCATTCTTGAATGGCATCGATCCGAGCCAGTGGATAGAGATTCTAGAAGCGGGCGAGCATGCATGTCACATGCATGCATTGCATGCATTTTCTAGTGGGAGATCGCTATTTTAGGCATGGTTCTTCAGCAGCATCTCATCGGCGTTTCCTCGTCGTCTCTCAGCAATACACTGTTCTCTCTCTTTGAACCCACCCTCCCCCCCTTAATTTATTGTTATTGTATTTGTCGTGTGGCATGCGTCACCAGCCCCACGCTTTTCGAGGTTTTGTGGCGTGGCACGTTTGAACATCCCATCGCTTTTCGAGGTTTTTTCCTTTTTACTCTTGTGTTTTAGTGTTGGTAATGTGCAGGTACAGGTTAACAAGCGGCAACACCTTTGACTTCTCCATTCGTGGGTTTTTGAAAGCGATTTTCAGCCCTACGTTTGTCAAAGCCCCTTGCCAAAGGCTTAGCACTAGGGTTTTTCCTCGAAAACCCGAAAGGGCGGGGTTTTTTAATCCCGGTGACAAGCTTTCGGAAGGTACAACAACCAACATCTATTAGCATTGTAATTTTGGGGGTCCAAGTTCTATAATTGGATATTCCCTTTACTTTTTCTTTGTGGGTAGTTCATGTGTAAGCGGCTACCCACTATCCACCATTGTAGAAAATCTGCTGAGAGACGAATGAGAAACCTATCTAGTTTTTGTCATTTCATGCGAGCCCCATTCTTGAATGTCTTTTCCTATAACTCCTGCGTTCCTCCTTGGCACAATATCATGTTCTTGGAGTTTTTTGTTGATTTCTCAATTTAGATTCAAGATGAATGTTACTCAGTCCTTGAGGTTTTTAGTGGTTTTTTAGTTGAATGCAAAGCATTTTACGAGATTTTGAGTTGTATACAAGCATTCGTATCATGACTTTTATTGCCATAGATAAAGGTATTATAATTTTCTCTCTCTTCTTTTAGTTTTTGTTTTTTATTACATTCCTTGCCTTTTTGCAACATTGCCATTCTCTGTTTATCCAGTGGGGGCGAATGGCTTCAGATTGATCTTTGGTTCATTGAACAGCAAATCTATCAAGCTACAAAAGGATTGCAAGATGCTAATTTGTTAAAGGGTTGATTCGAAGAATTGCAAGACCCTGATTCGTTGAAGAGCTGATCCATCAAGCTAAAAGGAGCTATAGAAGGTTGTTGCCACTGCAATATAGAACAAATGCTAACCCTAAAATTTACGAGTTGAGACCTATTAGAGTATAATGGACATCCTTGTCTCCATTTCGCAATGTAGGTGCTGGACATGTGGCGTCACAAAATTGCATGCCACACAAAATCCCCGGTTCTATATTATAATTTGTAGTTACATCTTCTTTATTGTTTTGAGAAGGCTTTGGTTTTCGAGCCGGAATGCCGCATGTAACATCGCATGCGGCGTTTTCTTTCCCCTTGCGGGAATATTTTGATCATTTGCGTCTTCGTCCTACTTCTCCAGCTCCAGCTCCTAGCTGTTCAATTTTGAGCGGGAAGAGCGTGGCACATGGCAGCGATGGCGCTGGGCCCTATACAGGTAATGTCTGCGCTATTCGTTCCCATAACCAAAACATTGTCCCCTTTGGCGAGCTTTCCCCCTTCAAATTTTTCCTTCAGTCGTTATAGAGCTTAAAGCTGGCACGAAAAATTGCTGGATTTTTACAGCGACCACAAGTCTACTCCCGGGAAAGGGCTCCAACAACAGGCCAGATCGGAAAAAAAGAACGTTGCCCAAGTATCCGGATCGTAAAACAGATGCAGGGGAAGAAATTTGTGGGTTGAATGGTGTGATCGGTGAATGGTGCGTTTCTGCAACGTATGTGGAAACAGGGGCTTGAGAATGAGCGGTGCACATCCACTCTTCCACTATTCTAATTTGGCTGCGAGGGCAGAAGGTAGCTTCATTTCTTTTCTTTTGCATTTTGAGTATTAATAAGTATTAACAAGAAAATACAATAACAGAGTCATTTCTTATGGTTTGTGGAAAGTACATGTTTAGAAAACATATACCTCTTTTTAGTAATAGGTAAAGGACACGTGGGGAACTTTTCGCCCTCAAAAGGGCTGGCGGCGGTGAGCCGAGCTGGTGGGCCGTGAGCGGCGGAGCCGCGA
>JAANSK020264672.1:0-12074 GCA_011763485.2 Isoetes engelmannii
TGGATGGAATGCGCAGTTTTATTTGTAGACCATTGTTTGGATTTGCACCATTGATTCGTGTGTTTTAATTTTAAGTTGAAATGTTAATGGCCATTGATCTGGAATAATACTGGGAATATCCTAGAGATCAATGGCTCTGAAAGAAACCTAGAAAGAGACCCATAAAAGATTGAAAATAGAGAAGATTGAAAACATATCATAGAATCCCGACAAAAAGCCCAGCAACGCTGGGCACTTTTTCTAGTGTTTAGATAAAAATAGATACGTATATAAAAGTCGTAAGGTTTGAATTGAAGCCAGTACGATGCGCCAAATTTAAATATCCCGCACTTGAGGCTTTGGCACGAGCAATCAACGGATATGATTCATCTATGCCCCTCAACTAAAATCAGATGTCTTGTTTACACGTGCAAACACTCTGCATGCTACTACGGCGACAAGCTTGTAATCTAGCGCTTACTGCGGGAGCTAGGAACGCGGGATCCCGCAACTGAAGCCGTCGATAGATGGACGTCAATCTGCGTATTCTATTCATGTAAGATTTTTAATATTCGGAGCAGTATTTTTAAGTGCTCAAATTTGAATTTTATGGCAGTACCCAGCTGCCCGGTTATGAATTTCGAGCTTTTTACATTGTCCAATCCCTTTCCTAATCTTGAGTATCTCAATACGTCTGTTCCTCCTTTCTCTTTAATCTATGTTCTTTTTATCCGACAATGTTGTAACACTAGCCCAAGCTTGGATTTTTAGCTCAAAACCTATGCTGTTGAGCTTGCAGTGTTGGATATCATCGTGATGATCATTTATGATAGCTGAAAAAAGATATGGTTGGGTTCTGAGAAGGGCGGAAAGCAAGCTTTTTAAGAGATGGCAGTGTCAGCATTTAGGTCTACAACACGAAGGACTTCTCTAGGTCCAGGAGGTGATGGTGCTCCAGGTACCCCATCTACTCCGGCATATGAAGGTCGCCTTCGCAGAGCAAACAGCCATTCAGATTTTACCTCCAAGTATCTATCCGATTCTTCTTCCACAACAGATGCTCATGCTGGCCACCATGATGGTACAAGCAGCAGAAGAGGACGATCTGCTAGCAGAAGGCCGTCTACGGAGTCTGAAGTAAGTTGGTGTTCTTATTTTTTTTCCTTTTCTCAAGAATAATCTTGTTTCTGCTACTCTTTTTCATATTTGTGTGTAACTGCAGAGCGATATAGATGGAAGTTATAAAAGATATATGAGACCCAGGCGTAGTAGTAGCAGGGATGTTGCACAATGTGGGTCAATCAGTGATGGGGCTACCTCATTAACTGGGGCTAGAAGGTCTTCAAGTCAAGGACCAGTACGTAGTTGCAATTTGATTAAAGGAAGAAAATACTCCTTGTACATGTTAATTAATATGTTAATTTTGGCAGAGACGTGGAAGGCTGTTCCCTGAGAAGGATATTTCTGGAGATGAAATGCAAGTTGAAGAAAGAACCATTAGAGCTGTTCATGCACAAATGAAGGTTTGTATGGTTTATCTTTAGAAATATACATGTATTGATTATGTTCATGGAAGATTGTGTCATACGACTATTGAGTATAAACACTCTAGGATGTCTGTCCTAGACAAAGATGGCTACCTTATGTTTCTGGTGTGTTTTTCTAGCAACTGCGGAGTAAGCATCCAACAGGAGATATTGATGCTACAAGTTTATATGATGCAATGCGTTCTGAAGTTCGTCGTGCGGTTGCTGAGCTCAAACAAGAAATACATCAGGTTTGTTGATCTATGTCGAGTTTGGAAATCTAAACGGCTAAGTGATATTCAATGAATACACCCTCTTATTGAATTGGGTTGTTTTAGATGTAGCTTCGTCCTTTTGCACTAGTCCATCATTCAGCATCTATTATAGTAGATAAAGAGCATATCTAAGTGACTATTACACTTGCCTTATCCAGAGCACAAATTTTGGAGAATCTCTCAACAGTGTTTTTTCTGGAGATGAACAAGCCCAATCTGCGGCTGACATGCGTCGACAATACTCTACGAAACTGGAACTGGTATGGCCATTAATTCAAACTATACTGCACCATATCAGGAAGGTTTATTGTTATACTGGTGATGACAGTCAGAGAAGAGGGCTCAAGATCTGTGGTCAGAACTAGCAGAAGAGGAACAACGTTGCTTAGATCTGGCAAAGCTTGTGAAAGAATTGCTTCCTGACCCAAATACAAGGCCCTCTCAAAGATCCTCTCGAACTAAGAGGGTAAGGTCCTCCGTTATATGGTTCTATGATGGATTTAGCCTGAGTATGCAACTTCTTGCTTGTGCTACAGGTGGCCAAACAAATAATGTCGCAGTCTTTGGATGATGAAGCAAGGAGGTATTTTGAGGAATGTGTTTCTGTGTCTAAAATAGATTCTACAGATGGAGACGAGGATACATCAGTTAGTCAGTTGTCAGATAAGGAATTATCATCTGAGCAAACACTGGTGGTTTCTGCTGAAGAGAAGGAAGAAAGCTTGATTTCCATGAAAAGTTCACCAGTCTTGTTTACAAAAGCCGATAAAGTGATAGAAAAACGAAACGGTGAGTGTTTAAGTGAACAAACATTAGAGGATAATACAAGTAAGGCCATGACCAATGGAGAACGTTGCCAGAAGTCAACAGAACAAACTGAAATTATCAAGCTGGAAGCTCCACAAGAAGAAACCTTAGACGCCTCACTGGGCATGGACCTTAACAACCAAGTTGTGCATCATTGGAAAGCCAAAAAGGTGCCTGTAAACGATGATGGGATTGTTATGCCTTGGGTTAATTGGGAAACAGAAGCTGATACATCTCCAACTAGGAAAGTAAAAAAGAGGATTGTAGGATCTTCAAAGAAAACCAAAGCACATCATGTATGAACTCTATCCTATCATTTATTTGGTTATGTGATTCATTTTTCTTACTTGCTGGAACTTTTGTAGGAGGAAGGGAAAGATGTTTCATCCAAAACGTCTTCTACCAGCAGAAGCTCCCAATCTTCTACTTCAAGTAGCTTGCATGAGGCACGAAATAATAAACATGCATTAGACTTTGCTACTTATTTTGAGCTGATTAAAAGCCTGCTAAACTCAACCCAGACTAGTAAAAGCTCTATTTCTGAAGAACATGTATTACACAGAATGAGGTTCAATCATAGAATTGGAGCAGGTAGTATTCATCTCTGTGGAGGGAAGTTTTGACTTATTGAGTGCTGGTTTACAGAAGTAGATCAGTTGTCATGGTTAAAGACATGATTTCAGTGTAACATAAAAGCCTTCATACTCCTTTCTGGAGTCAAACTTAGCATCTGCTATGGAAATTTTTGACACGTGTGCGTTGTTGGATGTTGTTCTCTAACATCTATAAAAGTAAGTTTCGACAAGGTGAATGATACTTAAGAATACTTTGGAAAATACTTAAGAATTAAGGGCATTTTGGGCATTTTGAAAATACAAAGGGCTTTTTGGGAATTTAATCAAAAATTAAGGTTATTTTGGTAAATTTCTCAAGGAAATATCTTCACACAAATGAGAGTCCAACTCATTGAGCATTGCTTCCATAGATTACAAGACATTTAGTGCGGTAGCAAGATGCAACAAGGGAATTTTTGTATAAGGGAAAGGCTTCTTATCGAGCATTTTGGGGGCGGCCCGCAAAGTTGGGAGTTCGCGATTGCCATGGTTGATAACCCGCGGGGAGCCCTGGTTGAAAACCCAAAATGCTAGGTAAGAAGCCTTTGCTTGGCGATAACCCGCGGGGAGCCTTGGTTGAAAACCCAAAATGCTAGGTAAGAAGCCTTTGCCTGAATGTAAAAAACACCTATTTTGTTTTCAGCTCTGGATCACAGCTACTAATGGTCTTGATCTACTCTTGATAGAATCGTAGCAAGACCAATGACCTACTAATGATCTTGATCTACTCGATAGAATTGCAACAAGGAGCAGTAAAATAACAGATCTGATGTGCAGGTAAAATAGACGGAAGGGATGGTAAAATTGCAGATAAGGCTAAAAACGACAACACCAACAATCTTGTGCTATAGGTGGGTGTTTTCCCATGAGATTGGCGACCTCAAAATCTGGGTCTAGGTAAAAAACCTTAATGGTGAGAAATGCTTGGTGATTACTTAATCCTTGAGGTTGAGGCGCCCACAGGAAACTGCACGCCTTGATTTGGACCTCAAGGAAACCTTGAGGTTGGAGGCCCATGGGAAAGTACGCTTAGTCAAACCAACCTATTAAAGATTCCTATGTAATCTAACTATCTTCATGGTGAGCAAAAGAAATAGCGTAGTGAGATAGATGAAGATATGCTTGTGCTTAAATGACTTTTGAGGCAATTATATATCCAGAGATGTTCGAAGATGTTCAGATTTGGAATTGAAAGTTGAGTTGTTTCATATCTACAAGTAGAAGGATCCAATTTGTTCATTGGTGATTTTGAATCCATTTAATAAGAATCCATTAGAAGCAGTGTTGGGACATATATTTCTGCACTAACCTGGATGAAAGGTAAAAAATAAATAAATAGAAGAGAACAAATGATAAAAAATAGAAAAAATAACATCTAGGACTGCGCTGTGTGGAGCTCTCCGATGCTCAATCTATCCGTTGTTCAATCTACACGCTGTGTCGAGCACTTCGATGTTCAATCCATCCAATGTTCAATCTATCCATTGTTCATATTTGATCTGCAATCCACCGTTCATATCCGTTTTATTAGTTGTTCAAATCCGATCTATTCTAGAGTTTGTTATATCGGATGCTCAAATTACAAATCATGTGTCGATTTGAAATGCATGCAAGACATGGATACTACTCTTCAAGGAATATCCGCCTAAACTCATTTTAGAAATTAAGTATCGATTTTTGGGTACTGTCTCTATACGTCCATTTAAGCTATTCTAGAGATTTTCCTACTTTTCCTACTATCTCCACCGTATATTCAGGATATTTTGCAGATATTCCACCTTCCTCACTATTCAGGCAACCCAAAAAGTATTGAATATATAGCAATCCCTTAAGTTCCAAATTGAGAACCAAAAGCCTTATAAAAATTCTGATAAAACAAAGTTTTTATTATCAACTAGTCAACAAGGCGTTAGTCAGACTTTAAACTATGTTATACTTTAATAAGATAAGATAAGCTAGAATTTTATCGTCCGCAAACACTCAATCGGGTTTTGGGACCCATACAAAAAGAGGGGCATAAGCCTAAACCAAAACTGGGGGACAAAACCCCATCACAAGAGCCGAAGCCCAAACAAAATCCAAGGACAAGCCCCAATAAAAAAACATTGAACATATGAGGTGATGCAGCTAAAGGTAGCCCAACCAAGGGTTATGAGGCCAGTGATCGCGGATGATAGTCTGCCCACTGTTTTTGTGCTCCTGCTTCTCGAACCTTGCACAATTCCTGATGCCATCTAGATAACTGCAGAGGGGATAAATCTTCATGGACAGAGAAATGAGTGCCTTTAAGATGATTACACTGCTGCAGTACAAAGAGCCTATCCTGGGGCACATGCAACTGAACCAAGATATGCCTAGGTTGGTCTGGTCTTGGCGCTCCCACCCGTTTAGCTGCAACGACACCCCGAGTCTGTATGCTCATAGTTTCTGTAAAAAATCGTTCCGCTTCTTCCATGTCAGTACGTGCACCCGTCTCAGGCAGACCCACTATCCGTAGGTTCAGAGCCCTAGCTTCTTCTAAAGACGGATGTCCACACTCCTGTATACAATCCCCAACATCATCCTGCGTTTGCGTGCCCATTTCTACTAATGGAAAATCAGTCTACACTGAGGCATCTATAGTGGTAATATGCTCAACTGCGTGAACAAGGGTGGTGGCATGAGGTGCTATAGTGCTATGTTATGGGAAAAGGGTCGAGCTAGCAGTACGTAAATATTCCTCAATCAAGAACTGTAACTGTGATGCTCTCTGCTCCGCATATGATGCCCCACCGTATACTTCGCCAAGAATCCCCCATCGGATGACCTTGCCATTGCATGGGCCCTTCGTCAAACTCGAGTCCTAAAATGGCCAGGACTCTGAGCCGAGGAATGAAGGTGTCGTTCCCCCTTCCTCAATGGGCTTCTATATAGCAGAAACATAAAACATACGTAAGCACATAACATATAACAAATAGAACTACCTCAAAGGGTAGCTAGATCCATCCATCGACATAGTCAATACAACATGCATCTAACTAATACGACACATGGGAGGCTCCTATCACGGTTCCGACTCACTGGGAGTTGATTGACATGTAACAGCTTCAAGATAGATCAGACATAATTATGGCAATGACTTGGGCTGGCTTATAGACAATGGCTAGGGTTGACCACTCCATCCGCCCCTCCTGTGATGCAGATAGGTAGGGACAAACTCTGAGGTGACTGTAGCCTTCCGAAAACGTAGTCTCTCAGTATTACCCAAGGGTAACTACTCCAGGTTGCATCTCCCTGGTCTCATAAGGTAGGAGGAGATGAATCTCCTCTCGTGGTACAATGAATCGTGGCGGCTAGAGGGTCGTGACAGCACACGCCCTTATTCGACTTACTCCCATTATTCCTAGCCAGGACGGCACCTGCTACTAGACGAGTTAGGCTGCACCTAACCCGGAGAGTGTCGAACCCATACTCAGACCTCATGAAGTGACCGAGTATAGGCCTAATCTGCTATAAGGACCCCTGTAGCCTTGCCTAGTAGGGTCCTGCCCTCCATTCATCACCATACCCCGTTGTTTGGTGTTCAGTCGCGCCATAGTCCACCCAGCCAGGTGGGCTCTATGCACATGCCGAAATATAATGGGAATTATAGGAGCTAATGAGAAGCATAATCTACAGTAGGCTTCTAAGTCTCTACCCCCCTTTCCAATACACAAGAGGTTCAAACAAGAGGTCAACCATCATCCATCACATAAACTTAATAAACAAGAGAATAATCATATAATCCTGATCATACAATCTAACTACAGTTAAGGTTCATTGATTAGGGTTTGAGATCGTATCTAAGGTTCAGCTCTACTGCAAATACAAACATGCTAACTCAGCTAACTATCTACTCGAAATACCTACTCTAGATGAACTCTCGCCTGCACCTAGCATCTCCATCCTCCTCAGGTCCCTTGATGCAAGCACTCCTCAAGCTGCTACACTATCACTTCTGTTGCTGCTCCAAAATAGGCTCTCGTCGCAGATGATTCCTAAATCGGTGCTTTCGCGTCGATTCGGAGTAGGGGGACGAGCAAAAAGCATGTTAGGGTTAGGGTTTGGCTATAAATAATTAGGGTTTGGTTAAACACGCTTTGCTCCAATATGGCATTGCCACGTGGCAATACACCTCAATAAGGTGGATGTCCATATGGCGATTGGTATCCATACTTTAGGTGGCATAAGTTATGCAAATAACTTATCGACACACCATCTAGATATGTTTTGATACCACATATACAGATCGTCTATGACGACTTGTATAGTGACGTGGCCGTGGAATATACGTCTTCATATCGTATATTCTCGGGGAACGTCACATTCTCCCCGCCCTTAGCTTAATGCTGTCCTCAGCATTGCGCTAAGGTAACAAACCTGCATCAACGTGATGCAACACAATTTACATCGTACAATTTAGCATTATGATAAGCTTCCGATATATATTAACTCAAACTATAGCTGTGAAGGCTATATTCACATACAAAATTATATAGTCGTACAAATATATCAAGTTTAACATAATTAAGAGCCTCAAGTTTTAACAAAATACTAAGAACTCCTAACTATATCGTGAAGTGCTCTCCTCTGCATCTTGCCTTCTTCGCTCAGTGGCCTGCATGAGCACATCACATTAGTTTAATTATTAATTTGTGGATTTAAGGGTTCACCCCCTATTAATTACATTATGTTAACCTACATGCAATTAACATGCTCAATCTAGCCTATCATGTGCCTATCCCTATCCTAGGACACGTACATGCCTAATTAACCTATAGGCTTTAAGTCGTGGCCTAGGGAACATGGATGAATTGATCCCATCATCGACCGTGACTACCTGCCTGACTTAATCTATAGGCTTTAAGTCGTGGCCTAGGGAACATGGACAAATTGGTTCCATCATCGCCCATGACTACCTGTCTGACTTAACCTATACGAAGGTAAAAGCATACACTCCATGTTGAATGCATGCAAGCGCCTTCGCTATTCCTACTAATGACGATTAGTCTGAAATAAAAGAATATATTATATATATTGAGCTATTATATACGTTGCAGATAGTAGCATTCATGAAGCTTAGAAGAATCACAATGGAAACTAGTCTAAGCTCAATCCATTTCTTATTACCCTAGTTCTCCATGTACATTTGATGGAGGAGATTCCTTAACAACATCAGGAGTCCCATCTGCATTAACAGCCAATTCTGCTGCCGTCCAGTTTATTTGTTGTTGATCCAAGTCCAGGCGATTTTCTGTATCCATTTCAGTGTCAGTTTGTGTGTGGGATGTCATGTTCGATCTCACTGAAGTTATTTCTAAATCACGATCATCGTCTAGAGAACCAAGAATGGGTATGGGCGGCCTATGATGCATTCTATCAATCATCTTAGTGAATTCTTGAGAGTTGGCCCCATAATCAACCTCATTGTCGAGTGCGTCATCCATTAGGTCATGTTCAATGTTTAGCACGAAGTCGCTTGGCAAAAATTTACAACCCATTAATTTACAACCCATTAGAGGCATGAAGACATCTAAACCATCAGCCAAAGCTTCCAACTTTCAGGAAAGGGGGGGGGATCCGTAGTGGTATAATCTTTTCAAATTATAGCCATAATTCTTTTTACACAGTCCAATATTTTTGAATAACATGTGCCAGCCAGTATCTCAGCTATTAAATGATTTACCTTAGCATGTGGCATGCCCCTCAGAAATTGAAGAAAATTCTTGAAGAATTCCGTGGTCAATTTGTCAGGGACATTGTCCTAATCGTCACCTAATTCCTTCTTAACCTACTTGTTAACCACCGGCAAAAAATTAGACCAGCTCATTTTGGGCATGAAGCTCTATTGCTTCTCATCTTTCAGCTCTTTCACAGAGTGGTCGTCGTGACTTTGTGGAAGTCTTGTAAGAATAGGAGGCCGATCCTTATAAGCCAAGCAAAGCAAAGCAAAAGGAAATATCTAGCTGCCCCGAACAATCGTGAAGGCGGCCCTCTAGATCTGGTAAGTACACAATGCAAATCAAGACATGGATTTGGTCCGAACAATCACAAAGACGATCCTCTAGAGTGGTTACACTAAACTACTGATATATTAGCCAATTTTCAACTTTGCATTGCACGAGTGAGCCGCGCGTTTGATGCTTTTTCTCAATTGCTGAAGTTTCTCAATAAGAGGCTTCTTGTATACTGTGTTCTTAATGATTTTATTGCACTCGTGGACATGTGCAAGTAATTTCATATTATTTAAGTTAGCATTCATGATTCTTGCGCTTCCTTCTGCATTAACTTTCGAGAATTCAGCTTTCTATTCAGTTGATGTAATATTTTTTCCCGGTCAGCTTTGCAGGGTCGTTCCATGTTATTTTTTCGCCGATGGTAGGATAACGAGATCCACTGGCGTGAGGACATCGTGTGGATGGCCTCTGGAAGACTTCAACAAAGTGCACAAATGATCATTAGATCTGCTCCTGTGCATCATATAGGGGGAGCAGAGACACAATCATATATGCTAACATTTATAAAACCAAGAGACATTCATCGATTAATACCTTTTGTATTGCTTTAGTTTTAAAGTGGTTTTGTCTGGCGCCTGCTTTTCATCAACTGGACCGAACTTTAGCTCCTTTGGTAGAGAGGATGACACTTGGGTGAGATTTGGTGCAACATAGACAATAACCTGCAACAAATTTTCCTGGGCCTTGGGCTTAGGCCTACTTGGTCCCGTAATCTTGAGTCTAACTCTTGGTGTCTATTTTGGTAGTGAATGCGTAGAAGCTGAAGCAGAATCGTCATTTTTTTTCTAGACACTTTGCTTGTGCCCTCACTTCCTTCTAGAACGGAGTCTTTGCTCAAAGCTGACGTCTTGCCCTTTGAAGATTAAAGCGATTTGTCCTTGAAGATGGACTCACGTTTGGAGAAGATGGCACTTTTCGGCTGGACCTAGGCTATGCATTCTTCGTAAGCCTAGGTCCTTGCACCTTGTAGCTAGCCATGAGTTGTCCATTCGTGTAAGCATTTTGTCATCGGGGCTTTATGGTGCAACTTGACGGTTTATTGTCATTAACAAGAAACTTTCTGCATGCATTAAGTTCCCAAATAATGTCCTTACTGCATTTAAGACCAACAACTTTTAACGATTCATAAGATGGCAATGGCCAACTATAGTCTCTAGCATTGTGATCTTTTCTCTCGCTACTCACTGGCATACTAGACCAATCACCTTCTTTGTATCTACTTGATCGTCTATAAATATGTGGCAGAGTTATTGGTGTTCCACTACTTGAAGAAGAAGCTACTGCTCCCAAACTACTTGATGAATATAATCATGATGACCTACCTATACACGGTATAAGAAAGAAGTTTAATTATAAATTGGGCTTTAGGACAATAAAAAAGTGAAGCCCAGCTTAAACAGATTGTCGTGGCGACCCTTTCGAGCTAGGCCTTAAAGGAAAACAACAAATATCTATGCACAATTGCTAAGGTTGATCACCAAAAAGGTAGTCTGGTATTATATTATATATTAAAATGTTACAATCTTCATAATCCTTCGTAGAATATCAAAAGCATCACGGGGATATATTTACTAGCCATCAAGAGGGTAGAGCATTCCACATATATCGACTCGAGGGAAAACCTCGAGGTAAGTGCATGCAATGGATCTAGAAGAACATCTAGCATGTGTTCTATCTTCTATATGACATGTTGCCGCACAGGGACAAAAACTTTCCAACCATTCTCTATCCCTCCATCTAAATTACTTGACGTTTCCTATGCAAAACATAGAGAAACAATATTATTGTATGCTACGGTCCACAAGCTCACAAGCATCTCGCAGCGATTGCCTCGGCTAACAACACGACTAGCTAAGAATAAACGCAATGGCGATCCTACAGATGTTGTTATTTTAAGATAACGGCCGTCCTCTAAGCTTGTTGAGGTCATAGAAATGCAAAGACTTCGATCATCTGCTGCAGATGTAAGGCATAACTCTAATATACGAAATTGTTACCCAGTTGTACGTACAGGAGCTATGCATTGCATTGCAACAGAAGGCCGAAGATTAAGCATCCTTATGGACTTCAACAGGCTCAAAGATCTTGATTGGCTTAGCTCAGAAGAAATGCCACCACGATCCTTCTAAGCTGGTGAGGATGCTCTGAAAATACAAATAATTTTCAAAAAGATCGCCATGGTGATCTTCCAGATCTCAAACGTCTAGCAAAAAGTTAGAAACTAAATAAACCCTAAGCTGAAGCTAAAAAGAGTGGGAAAAAATACCACTTCGTGAAATTTTTCCTGCCGCCATGGGGACCTTGACCGAGCAGGCAATTTTAAAATCTAGAACGGGTGGGCACTCGCAGAGTTGGACAGGCGCTCGTGAAATTTTTAACACGGACCGAAGAAATTAATGCTGATTATATAGGATTAGTTGCAATTAATTCTAGCAACACGCGCATCAGCAACCAAAATTATCGGTTAAAGTGCCCGTCACAATTAATGCTCCATAATGGGGACGTACATGTCATGAATACGACAGAGATATAAAACACCATTGCATGAAAAAATACCATCATATTTGTTTTGCTGGTTGTATTGATTATGGCCAGCTGAAAAAATCCGGCCAAATTCCAGTCTTTGGAAAACACACCTGGCCCCCGGGGGTTTCACATAGTTTAGGACGTATATACCATGTGCGTTAATTGGAGTGGGTTTTTTTGGACTTAAACTACGTATACATACGGAATTAAGGGGTTTTTTAGGGGTAATCTAGTATAATTTGCATACGACAAGGGTTTTTTTGAACCCTAGATAAGGCGTATACGGAGGGGTTTTTGTTGACCCCATTAACG
>JAANSK020264683.1:0-12073 GCA_011763485.2 Isoetes engelmannii
CCTGTGGAAAATGGGGTTAGCACTTTTGGTAGAGTTCAAAATCAAAGAATAATGGCAAAATAGTGGAATCGTGGTTACAAACTGATGTGGTTCTATTTGAACTAGTAATGGTGCCCAGTGTTGCTGGGCATAAGTTGGGAGTCTGCAAATGTTTTGGTCGTAAAGCAAAAAGCGTGCAGTAAAAATCTAACTTTTTTAACTTTTTATAAAAACCAAGTCCAACGTTGCTGGTCTATAAGAGATTTTTGTGCATCGACATCATTTTTCACTTTCCTTTGCCTTTTACTCTATTTAGATTTTTCATTTTCCTCGTTTTTCCTACTGAGATTCCTCATTTTCCTTTTCCCTTTTCTCGCTTTCCCTATAGCTTTCTTCTTTCGCCCTCCCCTTCCTTTCCATTTCTCCCTTCCTATTTTTCATATTTTATTTTCTCTATGGCCTTTTTCCCTTTCCTTTTCTCCCTTCCCCACTCGTTCTTTTTTTCCATGACTTCCCTTTTCCCCATCATTTTCATCTTTCCTGTTTTCCCGTGCTTTTTTCCTCTTCCCTTTTATTCTTTTTCCTCTTCCCTTTTTCTGTATGTCTTTTTCCCTTCCCCTTTACCCTACTTTTTCTTTTCTGTTGCTCTTTACTTTTTTCTTTTCTTTTTTTTTTCTTTTTTTGCATTGTCTTTGCCCATTTCCTCACTCTTTCCCTCTTCCCCCTTTCCCATGCCTTTTTCCCGTTCCCTCATCCCTTTTCCCCCGTGGTCTTTTTCCCTTTATCCCTTTTCCTATGTCCTTTTCCTCTTCCCTTTTTACACGTGCCATTTTTTTCTTCTTCTTTTTGCCTTTCCCCCTCCCTTTGTCTCGTCATTTGCATCGCCTTCAGTTCCCTCCTTTTTAGTCCATTAAGCTGTTGGCGAAGAATATATAGTTTGCTTCCTGTCTAAGCTCTAAGAACTCGTTCCATGTAGCTTTAAACAAAGATATGTTGTCATTTAGAATGCCTTGTATATTTGAATGCATGTTTGGTACTTGTAATACATTTATGTAATAATATAGATGTTTGTTCTTGATGTCTTTTTTTTGTTTATGTACATAATATGTAAGCCAGGTTGTTTGAATTTGCAGTCAGAATTGTATGAGCTGTGCAAGAAACAACATCCAAAGATCAAGATAGATATTAGGGTTTGAATTACTTAAACCTACTTGCATACGCATGCTGAAAGAAAGAAACACATGTTGCTGTGTGAAGCATGAACAGGCTGAGTTGTACAGAAAAGCTTTTAATACTATGAGGACCAAGATGCATGTTAATTGTACATGTTCATGCAATGTCTGTGTTGCAGACAGCCATGGCGGTATATGTCAGACTCCATCTCAGACATTTCCAATGAACAGCTCACTTTGGAGAGTAATAATAGTTTATGAGAAGGTAGATGGTGAAGAGTGGCATTGACTGGGTTATGTCAAAGGGGACTGTAAGCATCATGGCATAAAAAAACTTCAGTTATGCCCACAAGAAAAAGACCCTGCTGGAGTTGAAGTTGTTGAGCATTGGATACTGGATACCTGTAAAATATTTGAATAAAAAGATACGAGAGAAGTTGTATTTAATTTGACCTCCGATAGCATTATCTTTATCTTAACTTTGAATATTAACATGTCCTTGACTTTTATTTTGGATTTTTGAATTAGTTTTGATGGAAAAAAAAATTTAGAAAGTACCCAGTTTTGAAGTATCTAGTGTAGGTACTTTTGCAGGTTCCAAAAGTGGTACACCGTAACATGCTTTAACCCTGCCACTTTATGTGAAAGGTCAACAATGCATCCTTCACACCATCTATAGTCCAAACTTTTTGAGGGACAAAAACAACTGAGATGTATCTAGACTTGAGGCCAATATAGAATACAACTTCAAGTTGCAGATTATATATGTCTAGATATTCAATGCCACAACTGAAGAAATCTAAGAGAAATATACTAAGATCAATTTCTTTGATTGCAAATTGCCCTTTGAAATGGGCAATCGAGAAAAGACTTACACATAGCAGAAGTGATTCTTAATTCAAAGAAGGTTTTTATAATGTTATTCCCTGTTGTTATTAATGTCAAGGCTCTACAAAAGAGAACACCAAGGGTGAACATTGAAAACTTGAAACTCAAATTAAGGAGTAGATAACGCCTTGGTCAGAGGAATAAAGTTCAAGGGCAATATGGCCATGGCCAAAATAGCTCGGGCGTGCGGCCATTTTGGCCATGGCTATATTGCCCGAGAGTTTTATTCCCGTTAACGCCCGAGGGCCAAGGCGTTATCTCCCTTAACACCTTGCTACGAGGGTGTTATGAGCCTTCGTGATAACGTCCTAGGGCGTTATGGGGCTTCGCGTGATAACGCCCTAGGGCGTTAAGGCTATTTTAGCCATTAAAACCCAAGGAGCAATGTGTTAATAATTAATAATCAATTTTGATGCACAAATACACACTCTCCCAAACTAGATATTATCATGGTTAATAGCTCATACATGTGCATTCATGCTTGTTGGAGGACTAATCACCCGCTACACAAGAACCTCTAGAACGACTTAAAAATAAAAAAAGGGAATAGAATATACTGGAATGGGGATATTCAATTCTTATTGAAAGTAAAAATGATAGATGGTGTGGAGTTTCTACATCCAATATTGATGATAAACTGGCAAATTGGCAAACTAGCAAACTAATGGCAAACTGGGTGATCAATCAGGTGGCATGACTGATGGGCCAAGAGGTAGGAGTATTATCCGCCTTCATCAACGTGTTCTAGAACATGATCTAAGAATGCAATGGCGGAGCGCTGCGCATCTACAAATGTTCCATAAACATATTCTAGAATATACCTTAAAATGCAACAGCAACTTGGGAACAGTGCACATTTACGAATGTTTGGGTTACACACTTGCACATGTTAATAAATGTAAGATTCATAGTAAAGAAGCAAATGGGTAAAGATGTGAATGCTAATATTCCGATGATTTACACCCACAGATTCAGGTTTCAGACCTGGACAGAAGGTAATCCATCCGGAATACTTGGCGCTCAGGTCTTGGACCTGAATTGGATCTATCGGCTAAGATTATTTCCTCATAGATCAAGGGCTCAGATTTGGGAAAAAATCCTTCAGGTCTTGCTGATCCATGGGAACCCAGAAACCTTGCTCCAGCTGAGCATTCAGGTCTCAGGCTCCATGGGAAATCCCCCTTAGCCAAGTTTGATCCTAGTATTATGAGGAACAATTTCTAGAATAGTTGCTATGTGAAAAGCAACGTATGTCACGGCATCTTAAAAGCCTATACAAATGTCAATCCAGATAGAAACATTTTTCACCAATCCAATGAAGGGCCTACTGCATCCGAAGATCTTGTTGATCCTTTTTTCAACCATTTTATTTGTGGAATTTATCTCCAATAACATATTCTCAAGGCACCATTCAGATCTCACTATTCAATTCATTGGTAGTATGGCGTGGGACAAACATCCTCAAGGAGGATTTGTAGGTGAGGTCTAAACCATCCAAATTTATATATCTTTCCTTTTAGATATAAAGGTCAAAAGCATACTTTGTTTCTTGCAGATTGCACAACCTTTGGATTTAGGAACAAGTTTATTGAATCCAAGTACCATATAGTGAAAGATGGATCATGCAGAAGAAAATTTGAGCAGCATTGCTTTTGGAAGCAATCTAAGTACAATCCATCTCCAAAGTTATTAGAGGCAATTCGACAATATGAATCAATGCATGAAGGATGTACTGTAGGGAAAAACCTGAGTCAAATACTTCTTCAGAATGAGACGGATAGCGGATGCAAGTATTTAGTATGGGTGCCCCATGATGGACTAGGCAACAGGATTATTTCTCTAGCATCAGCCTTTGTCTACTCTCTCCTCATAAACAGGACCCTTCTCATTTCTCAGGATTCAAAATTTCAAGACCTATTTTGTGAGCCTTTTCCCAACTCAACCTGGCACCTTCCTAAGTCCTTTCCACTCCAGAATTTAAGAGAGACATCCGAAATGCACACCACTTTTTATTCCAGAATGGAAATCCTGGCAAAACAAAATCCACCTTCCTTCAATTGGAGCAATGTGCAGGGCAAAGATTTTCCACATAAAATTGGGGTCTCTATTTCATACTATTCATTCTACAACACAAAGCAAGATTTCAGATTCTTCTGTCCAAAAGAATAGGATTTAATGGAAAATATAACATGGGTTTACTTCGACAGCACAGAATTCATAGCTCCAGGTTATTACTACATTCCCCGATTCAGAAAAGCTTTGAATTATTTATTTCCTGACAGGGCTCTGTTCCTTCACACAGCAAGGTACCTGTTCAGCCCCAGGGATGAAATCTGGGATCAGATCAAGGAATTTTACAATGCCTATTTTTTAGAAGCTGATACCAAATTAGGAATTCAGATCCGGGCATGGTGGAGCAGATATCATCCAATAATCAATACCTATGTCCAGGCCTGTGCAACCGAAATGGGGTTGCTTCCTATTCTAATCACAGAATACCCAAATGATAATAAATCCAACCCAAAAGCAGGATCTACTGCAGTTCTTGTTACGTCTTTGCTGCCGGATTATCATCGGAATCTTTCTGATTTATATCTTAAATACCCAAATGCAGCCGGAAAGATGGTTCTAGTCCATACTGCAAGCTCAGAATCGAGGCAGCAGACTGGGAGGACAGATCATGACATTAAGGCAGTGGTGGATATGTGGCTTCTGAGTTTTATGGATGATATGATTGCTACGGCCAAATCTACATTTGGGTTTGTTGCGCATGGATTGAGCGGAAGAATTCCGGTGGTTTTGAGAAATTTTGGAATGCATGAAGAAATTGTGCCCGATCCACCATGTTTTAGGACCAATCTGGCAGGGCCTTGCTTTCTGTATCCGCCCATAGATGTGCAATGTCCACTAAATCCAGGTGAAGGAGGTGCTGTCGAACCGAATACGCAGGTTCCTGAAATAAGAGAATGCCTCTTGGATTGGGGAATAGGGATTTATGAGGGTTAAATCGGAATTGATCTATTGCCATGTAATTTTTCAATCCAAACAGTGCAATGACAGATTTTGCAGCATTCAGCAGGGCTACCGATCTAGATTCAAGAATCTATACAAATTTGAGGGTTTTCTTTGAGGACAATCCTTTTTTGCATTTAGCAACTTATTCTGTTCTAGTTACATCGATCCTTACAGTCTATGGTATCGGAGCCAATTTAAGAGCGATCCGAATTTAAAGTGTTTCTTTTCAATTTAAATTTCAAACGGGAGAAACGAGCACTACTTTCATGAACTTCAAGCTAAACTTTCGGGAACTACTTTCATTACTAGAAAGGAAGTGTAGGACTAAAAATGTAGAGAACAATAGAACATTCAAACTACATGTAGAACTAGTAATGGTGTGTGTGAATAAGTTGGAACTTGTAAATGATGCTCTCTCTTTAATTGTTGATGATTTTCAACTGATTTACGTATTGTTTGTTTTGCAACATAATCTCCTCCTTGATTACCACATACAACAAAAGGGATTCAAAGTCTTTGTCCCTAGCTGATTGGTAAATTGACGATAAGAACCCTATTTCTTGTAAGCCACGGGCATATTTTACTCCAAAGAGGTAAAAGGTTAAAGAATGTTCGTTTTGTGCCAAGGAGCCTTTTATGTCCCCTTTTTCTTTGGGAAAATTACCTCAATGCGCCTATACCATGCGTATATTACCAAAATGCACTTGGTATTTAGATTAATTCCTAAAATACCCCCAGTCAACAAAATATAAGTGTACATTAATCTATTTACTTCAATTCCCCTTGAACATTTTTGAATTTACAAGAGTGCCCTTTTACCAGAATGCCCTGCCCTCTTTGATCCGTTGAAGGAGGCAATCCAAATATTTGAGTCGTTGGACATGGAGGCCTAATCAATTTTCTAGGCAGATCATGAGCAGCTTGGCGTGTAACTGTTCTTCCAAGCTAGTTATTTGCTAAAGTTCGAGCTATTAATCTGCTACAATTATATTGTCCCTGGCTGAAAATAACTTAAGCTATTTTTGTTCAAATTTAGGGAGCAAAAAATCGACAGATGAAGGGGAAAAATATGGCAGATACAAAGAAATAGAAAAACAAATCGGAACAAAATATTTTTACGGAATGTTTGGACACATTCAGCGAAGATCTTGTCCTTAGAACAAATCCGCATGGTTTTTTTTTCTTAACCATTGGGTCCAGCTCATGCTTGCAAGTTTTCTTTCTCAACAATCGAATCGAGTGGAAAAATCGAATTCCACATCCGTCTTTTACTCGCAAAACTCCACCAGATGAACTGCAGACCTACATGGCAACCAATGCATTTGACCTATTATTGAGCTAGACCACATCTGTGTAATTACATTTGTTCAATCTTCTGTTGTCACCTCTCTCGCCAGCGATATCCCTGAGAATGGTATGTCTAACAGTGTTGTAGTCCATTATGTTACGGAGCCATGGCAGAAGGTTAACATGAAGAAGGTTACTATGAAAAAGGCTGCAAGGAAAAAATCGGTTACTTTCCGCGGGGATCTTTCTTCCAATCTTGCGGATTTCAATTCTGCGGATCTTATTTCCTCCCCAGACAGTATCACATGGCATGATAATACTTTTGCAGACGATGTTCATTCTGATGAGGTGCTCTAGCGCTTCAAAGTGGTACAAAAAATGACACATTGAATTGATGGTAATTGGTAGTAGCTGTTTTGGAGTACACTGTTGATGAAAAGGCAAATCAAGCGCCTCACACTTGTATAAGGAAGTTGATCTAGTACTTGTATATGGGTGGTTTTGCTTAGGGGGGTCATTTCTTCCTTTAGGTTTCTAGTCCCATAGTACAGTACATGCTTGATGTATTCTGATTTTATTCTTGAATATATAGTCCTTCGTCCTTCAAAAAAAAAAAAAAAATACAATGACTTTGATTTTTGTGCCACTTTCTAATGGTTCGCCTATGAATTTCTAATATCAAACATATGCAAGGCTTGACCAAATGTATTTTAGGGTTCTATGATTTTAGGGATTGTGCTTTTTCTTAGGTGAACAATGGAATCCTTGTCGCTGAACATCTAATCGGTGGAGCTGCTATGCTGTGACTTCAATAGCAGGATGGTAGCCAATTTTGCAAACTTGTGGTAGCTCTGTGGTAGCCGAGAAAGCAGATCCAGATGAGCTCTATTCCGTTTGCCGAAAGATCTTTTGTAGTGAATCGGGATTTGCTCTGGCTTTTCTAATCGAAAGTTTTTTCTTGTAGTGAATCGCTTCTTTGTGTTGCAAAGATATAGAAGGACAAAAACTATCAGGAATGTAGTTGTCGAATGCGTTTTTTGTCTTAAAGATGGGTTTTGACTAAGCTATGGCATGAAGTTTGGAATTTGTGCACAATATACAGCTTATCCTCATTTTATGAAACCGTAGTTTTGAGACTGTGTTTTTGCAAGTAGTGTGTGTTAGAATATATACTTAGTGATCATATAGATCAAGTACATACTGAGGTGGCATGCCAAGTGGTACATGGCATTAGAGTCATGTCTCTTGACTGTTCGTTTTGTATATGTACCTACGTTCTGGCCTCACTCAATATACTCAATCTATTCTATTCTCCTCCATTGTTCTATATTTAAGATGGATTCAGCCCGTCGTCTCCGCCACCATCTGGGCTGACCTGGAACGAGTGCAAAAGGCTTTCTTGGCACGCGCTCTGGGAGTGAAGCAGACAATCCCGTACCAGATACTGCTCCAGGAAACAGGTTTCCTTCCACTGCAGAGGATAGCAATCTGCCAACACCTCCTGTACTTCCAGAAAGTGGCTCACATGGACGAGGACCGGTTGCCGCGAGTAGCCTTAGCAGTGGTACGGGGCCCTCAATGTCTTAAAACCTGCTGGAAAGAGAAGCAGGCGCAGTGGCTATCCCAATGGAACATCCAGCCGCACAGATGCGTACGAGTTCGCACGAAGCAGGAACATGAAGAGCTGAAGACCTACCTAGACACCTGCTTCCTTGGCAAACTCTGGGACAGCGAGGCCCTGTCGCAGGTCAAACTTGGGCACTACAGACAGCACGTTAATCCCACGCTCGCCGAGGCTCCCAACAGTACCTGCTCATCCCCCTCTCGATGAAGAAGCGTAGGTTGATCGCCTGTATCTGCACAGGGGGCCACCACCTTCGCATTGAGACAGGGCGATGGACAAATGAAGCACGCGAGAAGCTGCCGCCAGGATATCATTGAAGATGAACAACATGCCTTACAGACTTGCCCTGCTTATGAGCAAATTCGGGAACGGTACCCGCAGTTGGAGCTATGGAGCCACACCCTCCACCTCTTGCTCAACACCAACGCCATGGGAACTCTAGGATCTTCCATCCAGGAAGTGTTGGACGAACGACAACGGCTTTGTCCGGGTCACGCGTGATGCTCTGATTTTGTATGCCAGCATGACCATTACGGCCACGATTTTTCCCATGTGGTTTTTTCATCCGGGCCGTAATGGGCATGTTGCTCCTCTTGTACAGGTCCCATAGGCCAATTGGCCTCCGTGGACGATAAAAAAGTTATCTTATCTAAATTGATCATGGAAGAAGATCAACAAAGAATGCAATTATGCAAACAAGAAGAACGAAGAGAAGAATCAGATTGTTCAATTATGGAAGAATCATCAGCGAATTCATTTCTTGAAGAAATCATTAAGGAGGAAGAAGAGTCTCTAGAAGAATGCAAGCATTTGCAGAAGGTGGCAGAAAAATGGTTGCAGATAGATTTTCTAAAGCAAAAAGAACCAGGCAGAATGGAAAAGGGAGACGTCCAATTATTCCATGAGAAGGCCGCCAACAAGTGCGCAGTGCCGGTTCATGAAGATGTTAAGATTCTTGAAGTGATGAAGATTCAAGACAAAGAAACAGAAAATCTCATAGATCATGAAGCACTTCTAGGGTATGAACCACAGGCAGAAAAGATGCAGGTTCAGGCAGCACCCAGTGCAGAAGTAATTGCAGCAGCATATGCTTTACCCAAACACAATGCAGGTAAAGCCAAAGAAGATGCAGACAGAGATGCGCTACTTGAAGAATTTCTGGAAAAGGTACTCCTTACAAGCAAAAGGATTATTTTACATGGGATTTCCGGAAAGAGGCAAACCTGCAGAAGAAACATTTGAGGGGAATTATTATGCCCATATCAAGGCAAATGCTTCGGACCAGGTTAAAGACCAAGAAGCAGTGTATAAAGATTTCAAGAATGAAGAATCTGTAATGACAAACTTACAGGCCCCGGATGGAAATTGGGCCCATATAGGTGTTCTACACACAAATCCCGGCGCTGATTATGGGAAAAGCAAGCATCCTGGAGCAACAAGACTCGCAGAGATGGCTACAAATAAAATGCTTGATCAAATTTCACAAGCCCTGCAAACAGATAACCACAGCATATCGATGTTAGTTGAAGCCATCATTTATTCTACGCATATAAGATCCATGCACGAAGAAGATTTTGTGCAGATTAAGGGCGAGCATAAGTCGTGTATGAATGTCTTGCAAACCCTGAACTTAGACCCACTTGCTACAGATCGAAAATCGAATCCAAAGGATGCAGTTCCACAAGCGCTGGAGACAGAAATAATGGCAGAACGTATCCCAGTATCAATAGCATATTGGAGCAGGCCATGCTAGCAGTTTCGAAAACCCCAGAAATTGTGCAAATCGGAAATTTGATTGCAGAGAGACGCACCGTAAAAACTGGAAAGATCATACCAGAATTTGGAATAAAGAATCTGAAATCAGTCCGAACGATTTTTGCGAACTCTAAAAGGGAAGTCGAAGCCCTAAAAATACTAGATGCAAAGGCAAAAATGGAAGAAGCGGGAGGTATTGACTTTATTCTAGGAGACGAACGGTTGTACATGAAACGAGGTTTCCCATATGATGACAACACACACTGCTATAGGTATGATCTGGAAATTCACGATAAGCATAAGGGATTTATTTTAAACTTAGGAAATTCCATTCATGATGAAGGCCCATGTTTGTTGGGAAATGTTTATGCTCAACTACTACTTGCAATATTCTAGTGTGTCTAGAAGATGAGATAGTGATCATAATAATGAGGATCCCATTGTAATGATCTTAGCATTCTTGGATGCTTTAGATCAAGGAGGAGAAGGCCTGACTTATATGATCTAGGCATCCTCGTAATATTATGATCTAGTAGTCTAGAGTTTAGAGTTTGAATTCTCAAATTTGAAGGGCATATGAATACTCTCCATTAAGGGGGAGATTTGCCAGATGAGATTACATCCTTCTTGATCTATTGATCAAGGGGGACTGTTAGAATATATACTTAGTGATCATATAGATCAAGTACATACTGAGGTGGCATGCCAAGTGGCATGCTTACATGGCATTAGTCGTGTCTCTTGACTATTCGTTTTGTATATGTAGCCACGTTGTGGCCTCACTCAATATACTCAATCTATTCTATTCTCCTCCATTGTTCTATATTTAAGAGTGTGGACTTTATATTTGGAAATGCCACGCTACTTCTGAAGTATTGCCATATCCATTGCATATCCAAAGGGTTTGTTGCTTCTCAACAACAAAATTGCTCAAGTCTACTGGTTATGTTTTTCTCACGTGATCTTTTCAACTGAGATACATGTAAGTTGTCCATGATCCTTCATGCTAGGGTGCTTTGGCTTATACGTGGATGGACATGTGCATATGCCTATCTGGAACAACTGGAATAATTTGGAGGATGAAAAGGTAGCTTATTTCCAAATCAATCCATCGTGCTCGAGTACTCATCCCATAAAGGCACTTCAGGTTTGTAGATATTTATATTTTGTAAGTTGGCATTCCAGTTTGGCTTTGTTTAACTTCTTCTTTCTTTTGTTGCCATAGCTAAATATTAAAATGGGCATATGTTATATTCTGATGTTGCAGGGTGGACGAGTAGATTGTGAACATCCCTTCATCTAGGGTGTATGTGAATCTCAGAAGCATATTGATTTTGGCAGTCGAAAATTTTTCTGCAGTAATAATAATACGAGAAAGTCAAAGAAATATATATTAAATCAAAATCTCATTATTGATGCAAGAGCTACAAGTATCCAAGAGAAAGTTGCAACATCATGCCTCGAAGAAAGACTGCACGTGGTCATGCTGAAGAGGAAGATGACGAGTAGTGAAGTTTATTAATGTTTCAAGACTGGTAGAACGAGCCATTACTTTCCAATGCTATTTTATGCTAATGAACAATGTTTTGCCCTTATACCAATTTTTGAACTTCAGTCCATTCTCTATTTAAAAAGAAAAAAGAAACCTAAGGTTTCCAAGGGAAACTTTTCTGCAGTAATAATAATAATACAGAAAGTCAGAGAATATAATAAATCAGAATCTCCTTTATCATGTTGTAAAGTATTACAATTGCTTAATACTGATACAAGAGGATATGTGATAATAAAACAATAGGATTATAACATGATTGCAGTAGTTGTTGCTTCTTATTTGGTGTAAGGATGTTGTGTACTTTGTTCATCCATCCCTACACCATCCTCAAGACCCCGAAAGGGCCATTTTTTTATTTTTTTATTTTTTTTTTTACTTGAGACAAACTATTGCATCCAACACTTTTAAATTAAAACCCCACTAAAATCCCATTTGGTTTGGGTGCATATTCGCACGAGGTGATGTAGGGCAGCGAGAGCCCTAGAATAGTATAATACATATACGAAATCAACACCATTTAGTACATTGTCTCAAACCTTATAGTATTTCGCAAATCTCGCTATCCAGTATACCAAAACTTGTACGAGCATACCCCACAAATGTGGATCGCTATATACGATCAAAATCAAGGCATAACTCATGGATATGCCCTTCCAACAGCTCTTGTGGCACGGAGTCACCCCGTGTGAATATGCCGTTTTATTTTTATTTTTATTTTTAGGACTGTTGAGGGGCGAGTTCTTGGCATACACCGTGCAGCAGCAGTCTATGACTGCCGGATGCTACAAGGCTGCCATGCTC